>JAHZNC010006327.1:0-17142 GCA_027744095.1 Zhuqinia jingwanae
ACTGCTTATATTCCAAATTTGAAGTAATTTGGATAAGCCGTTCTTAAGTTATCTTGCGGACACACACACACACTCACAGACAAATATGGGTAAATCATTACTACGCTGTATACACAGCTCCGTAAAAACTGGCCAACTCGTTATATTGTAGCCTATGTGCACGACACGACCAAGTATGTAAACTGAGCAAACTATGAAAGATATTATTTCGAAATGGCAGCATAATATGTAGTTGTCACTGGTCTAATGAATAGGTGAAGGCAATTTGCCATTCATTTCACGGTTCAAGATAAAATCAAATTGACATGAATGAAGGTCTGCACACATCCGTAGACATAAAATAATACTTGACATTGGTACTTCAACAACGCCCAATGCCCGACATTAAACATTTTTTTAATGAATGAAACTTCAAATCGGTACTTGAAAACTCTTTTTTCTCCAGCTGTTCTCTAACCGATGATGACGCAGAGGTCTAATTCATGCAGGCTACTGGTTTTTATCTTCTTCTTCCACAGACACACACACACACACACAAATATGGGTAAATCATTACTACGCTGTATACACAGCTTCGTAATAAAGTATATGAATTCAAGCATGATCGAAGTGATCATTATGCAGCGTGGTCAGTCATTAACTAACTCGGATCGGACAGTATCAGTTACAGGGTTACCATTTCCTAACTTCCTTTCCCGTTGCATGCATATGTCAAATAATGTTGTAAAACATAAATACGTAGCTGTGAGTTGGAGCTAATGATGAAAACTAATGTGTATTTGTCATCAAAATATTTTTTGAGGGATTTCGACGACCGTGCATTAAATATTATGTTAGTTGATGCCACTCTGCATGCATGTAACGAACGAATACACACAGCTTACATGTATACTTATATGCAAAGAAGGATTTCGTAATAAAAAATCAAAGTTTCCTTCATAACTTCCCGGGGGGTGAGATGGGGGGCTGAAAATCAGTAGGGTTCTGAGTTATGACCTAAGGTATATATGTACCAAATATGAAGACATTTGATCAAACCGTTCTGAAGATACCGTGCCCACAGACAGACAGACAGACAGACAGACGGACGGACTTTTCGATCTCAATACTATAGCTGTTTCACAGCTACGTAATAATGTGAAAGAACACGAGAAAAAAATTAGACATCGTGCACCGAAGCCCAGCAGAGTGTATTTTTTCGCTGTTTTTGGGTCATTCAATATTCTTTTTTTTGCTATGAAATTGAAGTAAGAGAGAAAGCGAAAAGTCAAAGAACTTGGTGCGGTATTTCCGTATTATGCTGTAACTGGCACACTTAGTATTATCCTTCCAACATGTTCTTCTTTCCCGTATGAGGTTTTACTGAGTAACCATTTATACGTATCCTTATAGTTGACCGTGTGGAAGGTGTAATAATAAAACCCAGAAGTTAAACGTATTTTTATGCGCGTGTAGAAAGTTTGATTTTGGAATAGGTAAATAAGTAGTGTCACTGGTCACTCCACCATAATTTACTATTTACGACAACTGCTACTTTCACCTGGGACTAGGTATATTTCCTATTCAACGCATTTTTTTTACAAAGTACATTAAATTTGTATTATATTATTTATTCCATTCAAATTATTTTTTCATTTTTACCAAACTTCCCTTGTTAACTTTCTTCAGCATATTACCAAGCTTAAATATTCATATTATAATTTGTTTTGTGTAAAAAATATGATTACTTATAAGCTGCAACAGCCATGGAGGGTGCAAAATATAACATAATTCACTCGATTTTAATACACTAACCGTGTAGTGGCAAACGATTTATCAACATCAAAATTGTGCTACTTATTATCCTTGTATTGAACCGGAACTATAACGTTCCATATATATATAACCTATTTATGATGTAAAAAGCGACGTATTGCTAGTAGAAGCGTTTCCATATTCCTAGTTTTCATTGGTGCTCAACTCAGTAAATATTCATCTTCAACATAAGTCTCAACAACTCAGGTAAAACGAATAAAATAAACATGTTAGGTAGCCTTGGTAATATTATTGTAGTTAGAAAAATAAAACTGATGAGTTTGTGCTGTGTAATCATTTATATTGCAACAATTTTGCGACGACAGCACCTTTCCTTTTTTTGCTTGAAACTTGCGAGCTTTCTTCGTCGAACATGTAGTTATTGACTTTCACTACAAGCAAATGGAACAGGACAACGAGCTTTCCTTGAGAGGAGGCCGTAACAAACGGCATATGAAGCAGCTTATAGCTGTTCAATACCACCAACCAAGCCATCTCCAACTTTACCAGTTAGTAACTAGAACTGACGAATAGCAAATAGCAACACAAGAAGAAATATTCCTTATACAAGAAAAAACAATCGTTTTTTTGCTGACTAGAAAGCATGTAGATTTACTTCGAGTAACATCAAGTTTTTTGTTGCATGCACGAGTTTATCATACAAATTTCAGGGCAATTTCGTGTAAAGTATCTTTTGTAGAAGTAGAATCGTAGGATGCATAATTAACGGCATTTAACAAGTGAGCACCATGTGCAAAAATCTGTTAAGAATGTGTATTAAAGCGACATTATAGACAATTTAATTACTCTGAAATATAATTTATACACATGGAAGTTTTATAGTAGCAAGCCATAGTACAATGAGCCATTAAAAACGTGGTATAAAATAAAAAGCATCTAAAATGCGGACTGTGAAGTCTGGTTTGGTGAAAGTGAAAAGCAAACGCAGGTAGGTGGGGCAAAGTGCGACTAACAGCTTCCTTTCATATCCACAAATAAATAAGTACTGATTGCAATAATAAAATACTTTTTTGGTTTGCTTCAAGTCAAAAACGCATTCTGAAAAATTCAACATAGCGTGAGTAATGAATACTCGTTCCGCGACATTTCACTTTTTGTACAACGTTCTCACCGAGGAATAGCATCGTATTTTGGAAAATAAAACAATATCTGCACAAAAAATCGTGAATATGGGTACCGGACAAAGCAAAAATTCCCCTGACGAGCAGATGAGAATGAAAATGGAGAATGGGTTTGATGAAGATGACGAAGACATTGATACCCTTGGACTACCACAACGTGATAAAACCACAAGATCCAAATCAAATCTCTCCTTTCACACTTCAGAACGCTTTAAAAACGCTGACGGGGAAGAATATTTTAATAAGATATACAACAAGAAAAATGAGAAATCTCTAACGTCGCTAAATAATAGTGGTGGAGGATCCATAAAAAGTGCTCCAGCAGGGCAAAAAAAGGAGAAGGATCCTGAGGTTGCTGCAGCAATAGCTGAACTAGAGGAGACCTTCAAAGTTCTTGGGGATTCTCAATCAGTTTCAAGGGGAGAGAAAACGATTGAAAAAGTTGGAGAGCCACAACAGTTTGGACATTATGACGAATTGGATAATGGTTATGATGATAGTTTATCCATAGGAGTTGAAGAGTTGTCATCATCCCCTAATCATATAGATAGTACACGTGAGCCTAGTGATGAAAGTGGGATGGATTCACAATCAGAATCTTCACCTTGTCAAGTTCAATACGACCGTCACTTGATATCACGCGCTGGCGAAACTAGTCACGGTCTAATTCACGATTCAAACGGGTTTCCACGACGACAAAGCAAATATATGGAGTTGAATAATAGAGCTATCGGTACTAGTGGCGGATTAAGAAGTAACACATACAACGGAAGTGGCTCTTCTGTCTCAACCATTGGCTCTCGAGGCTCTGAACAAAGAAGTTTACTTAGTTCCAGCCATGCCAACATTATAAATGGAAGAAATTCTAGTAATCCATTATCAAAGTCTGTTTTAATGCAGCATCGAAAAGACTTACAAAGAAAGCAAACAACTGATCAGACTTTTAGACAGGAGCTCCACAAACTGAATGGAGAATTTGATGATGTTCGGGAGCGCCAGGAAGATTGGAACTACGAACCGGTATGTTTTTCTGCAGAACAATCTTATTTCTTATCATAAGCTATACGTAAGCTATCGAATTGTAAAGTAACTTTAATCAATTATACATTACGTTATTCACCCAGCCAAAAATAGATGGATTTGACATTGAAAAATTTAAGGAAATAAATTCCAATGGGCCGCCGTCAACAATCCTTCCAATCAGCCTTAGGTAAATTGATTTTTCTGTATTTATTCTGTGGAGTATTTATACCAAAGCCTGGAGTTGGTTTTAAAAAAAAATTGGATTTTTCAGAGAAGAGGAAGACAATGGATACTGTTCCAGATCACCTGAAATTCCTGCATATACCAAAGATGAACTAGCGTTAATTGCTTCGTTGGAACGTGAGGTGTACTAAAATCTTCTGAAACCTAACCGCTTTTTTTATTCGAATTTAATCTGTTTTGGTATACATATCTAACTAACGAAGTACCTGAAGAATAAATGACGCCCATAAAGTGATATTTTTATTATTTACTAATTAATTATTTGCCCAAGACATGCCTTTTAGCAAAGTCTCATTATCCGTGGTCATAAATTAAGGTTTTAGATAAATTAAGAAATCATTGTACTATATCGATTGGATGAGGTGAAATGGATCCGCCTAAATAAAACGTAATAAGAACTTAATCACCTATTAATACCCGAAGCATCTTGGCTACGACAAAACAGCTTGCATTTTGCTTCTAATAGCTGAAAGCATTTTTTTAATGTACGTATAAGAAAAGTGCTAATAAGATCGTTTTCGAATTATAAAAGCGTAGATACCCAGACAATATACTGGCAGTGACAACCTCATGCAGTATAACCTCGTAGTTCAAAACGATGTAATAAAAAAAATCAAGGAACAACAGAATCATTTCGAATTTTTATTGCTTTCAGAGTCGCATGATTTTACAGAATTATCAACAAGCGAATTAGCATAAATATGCATTTCACCACACCATTTCTACTTATAAACAAATAACGTACTATTTTGAAGACAATTTAAATCAGAAAGACTTTAGAAGGTTTATGAAGACACTATATACAAGTTTACGTACTCTACGGTTAGCGCTTGAGAATAAACATACTATTGTTGTACTCACTGTATGAAAACTAATTGCAGCATAGAGATTTTAGGCCATAACTAGTGCAAACAAATAATATTTTATTAGTTTAATTGATGGCATTCCTACACAATTTATTTGCCTTTTTTATACTGAAGTCTTTATTAAAATGACAGACGAAACATGATTTTTAAAATACAGTTAAAGTTACATATTAACATACGACAACATATAAAACATGTACACAGCATCAACTACAACATAAAACATCATGCATTTTGATTTTCTCCTACGTACGTTCAAATTTCAAATACTTAGGTTTGCATCAGATGATACAAGGGTACATACCCACATGCATACCTTCTTACAAAATCCTACGAATTTAGGGTATTGCTTCCGAGTAGCTAAGTCAGTTACGAATTGCATAATATGTAAAGTGTTACATTATTTCACACTTTATAACAAAGGTCACTGTAGTCTTTTAATGAGCATTCATATATAGAAGTCATATTACTAAAATCGTACAAAGTAACTACTACCTAAAGGTTAGCTTTTAAGTTGAAAGTAGATTACACTAACTAAATTACCACCACTACATAGTCCTTAGTGTCTAACGCGATTTGCTGAAACTATATCGGGTGAAATTGGATGTTTGGTTTTACGACTACTGTGTTGAAAATTAGATGACGTGGAAGTTCCTGAAATTATAAACATTGGATACATACTGATAATTTATGCATACTCGAAAAAGAAAAGTTAATACACAATATCAAATATGTTTGTTTCGTACTTGTGACCCGTCGCTTATTTTCTTGGGGTAGCACATCCTCCGACGTTTCTGATGCGGATCTTTTACGTTTTCGCCGTCCCCCTCCGCTGGTCTGCTTAGAAGAGGTTTCACTGCGCTGCTCATCGCGAGACTCTAGTGATTCCACATCAGAATCTAGGTTTCACATAATCAAAAAAAAGTTTGCTACGTTCGTTATGAATATTAATAACATGAATATAAAATAAAACATTAGCTTACTATCATTCTTCTGTAAGGGTGCACTGGGCTGTGTTTTGAAGTCCTGGAAAAAATTGACGATTATGAATACCATTATTATTGATTCAGTAACAGTGTACAACAAACGACAGTTATGCGATTTCGGTTTGACTATACTGTAGGGTTAACATTAATGTAACCTACCTGAAGGCATGTCAAAAACATTTTGTGGATTGAGACAAAAGACTCTTTCGCTGGAGTTGAGTTTGGCATGTCGAATAAAATGCCTACAATAATAATATTCATCTCCTTATGAAAATTCACGATATTTGGTATCTTTCCTGTCTCAATTTTGTACTTCAATTTTGACAAATTGGCATTCCTAAAAAAATTATGCAAATTCTACCGTTATTTCAGGCAATTTTTTTATATTAAAACAAACATAAGGTACTATAGAATTTAACGTACCACTCCTTCGACTGATCTTCAGCCAAATGTTTCTGTACATTCGTGTATGGTTCACTTCCCACTAGTTTTTCGTAAAGATTCAGCGCATTCATCCGGAAAATCTTTTGTTCCTCGTCTTCATGACTGAAATAAAATGAGAGTTTCCATTTGAGTTAAAACTACAACAGTCGTAGTAATATAGATACCAACACATTTCATTGGCGATTTGGAGCTAAATTCTTACCTCTGAGTTGTCTGCGGCTGAGTAGTGGGCTCCAATACGGGCATATTTGAAGCAGTTGAAGATCTACTTCGTGTGGCTCTTGTGGGAGCAGGCTCTGACTCGCTTAGACCTTCTGTATCCCCAACTGATGGTGGCTTGCTTCGTTTCTCGGGTTGGGAAATGGAAGTCTTTGCTTGGGCTCTGTGAACACGCATTACAAAAACATATTTATTACGAAATATTTAGCGCATGTTTGTGAATAAAAAACATCCAGAAGATTCAAAATGATAACATACCGCGTGAGTCGTTTTCCATCTGGTGTTACGTCACTATCACCTTCTACATAAACTCGATTTTTTTCGTCATGTGGTTTCTTAACACGTATCTAGAACACACCATATTATATAAAAGCATTAGCATTAGCAAAATCTGGACCAGAACTAATGTAAATAAATCAGATTGAAAATTAATCAAACCAACCGCTGATTTGGGAGTTTTTGGCTTCTTTTCTTTCCCACCATATGAAGATTCGGACGCAGCCTTATCTGATTCTGTTTGGGGTGCTTCCGTGCTTTCCTCATTTGCAGCATCATGTAGCTTAAGACTCCTACGGGTCAACCTCTTGCTACCTCCTTCCTCGTTATTCTACACAGTAACCATACCAAAAACCTGTAATTCCAAATTCAAACTAATGGCACGACCGCACTCATGCACATAAAACTTCATACTCACCCCCTCCCCTTCATCACCATCATCATTGAGTCCAGCTCTTCTTGTAATACGTCTGTTGAATGTACTTTCATCAATAATCTGATGACAGAAAAAGCATAAAGTATTAATAGCATACAGTATAGCATAAAGTATAAATACATATTTTATTATGGGAAGATACGAGCATTCTACACTCAAAAGTTAAACACTTACACCGGTGTCAGAGGGATTTTCCGTAGATACAGTACGTCCACGAAGGGATGAAGATTTTGTCGGTGAGGATCTATAACCTTTATTCGCTTTATTAGCATGACTGTTTATCTCAGCGAGTTCAGCATCTTCCTCTTCATCAAATTCATTTAGGAGTTCAGGGTCAACCTGTGAAAGTGGCGACGGAGGTTTGGCGGAATAAACTTTCAGTTGTTTTGGTGGCTTGGTACTTGGCTCTAAGTCTGATTTTAATTCATTTGATTCAGGGGTTGAGCGAGGCGTTTCAAATGTTTCCTCATTGTCTTCCGCTTGTGGTAGACTTGGCTTTGAGGTGCTGGTAGACTTCCCGGAATCATTTTCTCCTTGTACGGCCTTGGTAGGTGTGGTTCCTCTACGACTACGCAAGGTTGGGGTATGACCTTCAGATGAAGATGTTTGTCGACTGTGAGGTTTCTTTTTTTCATCATCGTTTTGTACCTGGTCATTTGGTTCTGGGGTTACAAGTCGACTTGATGTTCTTGTGGAAATGGGTCGCGCAGTCGAACTACCCTTCTTTCCTTGTTTTCCTTTTGCTACTGAATCGTTATGCCGTGATGATTCAACTGTTTCATTTACTTCTGATGATTCTGCAAAGTTTAAATACAATCATGTAAACTAATCAATAAACTAATTTACGCATCATAAAAAAATTCTTACCAGAAGTAGTAGTTGCTTCTGAGTCATCAGCGATGGCATTGTCGCCATCTGTAGTGATCGTTGCATTAATTTTGGGCAGATCCCCTCCTGTAATGGGTTCTAAATCTTTTTCATGCGTCTTTTCTACGTTTTGTATTTTATTGCTACTTTTGGAACTCTCCACTTCGAATTTTTCTTTGATTGGCTCATCCTTTGAAGGTCCCTTTGTTGTCTCCACGTCATCAACTAACAAATTGATAAATATATTTACAGCACGCCCTAAATAAATTCTCGCTTCTGGTATACAAATAAATAATTAAAACTTGAATTAAGGACCGATGGAGTGCAGGTGACTTAATATTAGTACTAGATTATTATTATTAATCTTTTTAATATAATATGATATACTATACTATTGTAAATAGTAACATATTTACGTTGACGTTAGGTAAAAATTGATAAGCTTATTACTTTTCACCCTCTACCCACCCCCCGGGGAGAAACACCCCTGGGGGATGAAAATGGTATTGGGTTAAAGACCTGATTCTGTAGTATGTATGTACCAAGTTTGGTACAAATCAGTGAAAATATAGTTTTTCCACTATTTTTGACGCCCAGGAGTCTAACTATGACTAGACTAACTATGTCTATTTGAGGTATTCCACTAAGGAATCTGTCACATTTTGGGCCCGCTAGGTAGAAGGGTGTCGTCAGGATGCGAGCAATCCAACTAACCAACGACAGATTTGCACTGGGATCTTATAAATGCCCGATAAACTCATCGGCCCTTAATAAACCACTGCACCATTTCATACTTTGACCATTGGAATCAGGAACCATCTGAGTCTTCGGCAATGAGTTAGGTACTGATACTGATTCTTCTCCATTTCCTGTGTAATGAATTTATAATTAATAACAATAAAAATTTGTATAACTGCCATTCCGATCGCAATATTTTATACTAATCTTGTGCTACCTTTTGGAGATCCCGGAGGCGACGGTGAGGCACAAATTTCACTTTTCACTAGAAAAATAGAATCACATTTATTTCAGTTTTCTAGTAGATGTTTTTTAGTTTAAGAAAAATGCATCTGAAACCAACCTTCCAAAGTAAACTGATCATTATCATCACTGTTTCGCCTCGATGAAACTTTGCCTGGAGACCCTTCATGCAGCTTTATGGGAGGAATCTCTGGTGTCGGCGTTTCAAGGGTAGAGTCAGGGGGTTCGAATAGTATTTTGGCTGCATCAAGGGACGATGCTTAAAACAGGTTCAAAACTCGTCAAAATACCAGAAAATAATAAGGTAACCGAGTGACATATGCATGAAACACTTACCAGGCGGATTAGTGTCTTGATGTTCATCGTTGCAAGTCTTTTCTGTTTCCGCTAAGACCTTAATTTCCTCAGAATCAATATTGGTGGGTACGATACCTAAGAAGTAATAAAATCAGTATGTTATGTCGGTCCTTTACTTATAGTCAAGTCGGGTATGTTTTCCAGCTTCTGTAACACAAATATGAAAAAAATTAATGAATTTCATTTTCTTATTCATACAAATTCAAATTCGTTTAGTAATGCTACATAAACTCAAACTGAATACCGTGGGAGGAGCGTCTTGACAATTTACGGGTTGAGTCTTTTTGGTTCCATTCAAGGGTGGGCAATTTTTGACAGCATATTCAGCTGAAAACAAAAAATTAACTCGGTAAATAAGCTTGAAAATTTTGATGCCATAAGCCGTGCAGTTAAACCAGATGTGCGTTTGTAATTCGAAAAACGAAAACTTGCAATGAAGATTCTTGAAATAAGCACGTGAAACAACATATACACAAAATGTGAGGTACCGGCATCATTGCAGTATTTCGCAAATAATAGCACGTCGTTGAGTCCAGTGATTTTTTGCATTACTTCGGACTGACCCAGCTCTGCAGCGTACTTTTCAGTTTCTGGATCATCGTACTCTTCTTGGGATAACTCATCGTCAGATTCTACGTCAACAGGAACTCTGTGTCGGAATCCAAAACAAAAAAACAAATGTTAGATTCATTGTTTGATAAGAAATTTATTGGACAACTGTCTACATATTTATAGTAAAAATGTAAGTGTAAATGTAAATATTAGTGTCAAATATTTATAAAAAAATCTTTTGTGAATATCTAAGATCAACGTACTCGAGAGCCTTTGCGACTGTTTGTGATTTAATATCACAGTTTGCCGAACTTATGTTCTCTATTTCCTCTAACTGCTGCTTGTACAGGATCCTCATTGCTTCATCCATTTTTTTGCTAGTACGAACAATATCTATAAATACACAAATAATGTCAAAATGATTAATAAATTTATAATATACCAAGTATATTCTTAAACTAATGCAAAAATTACAACAATACCGGTAGATGTTTTAGCAAGAATCCACAGTCTTTTTTCTGCTTCGTTCAGTCTTCTTGGAGTTTTTAAAACTTCTGAATATGTTCCTATTCCCACGTTATACCCAAAGTTAATCAATGAATCATATAGACGCTGACATGCTTCCGGAGAGAAGTTGTCTCCATAAATTGGTATTTTTGCATTCTCAATTTCCTCGGCTACTTTCATCCTGGAGGTATCAAAATATATGACCGTGGAAATTAGCGAGAATATGGAAACATAATTTTTACCATCATAGTAATGAGTTAAATGTACATTAGATTTGTTATTACCAATCAGGAGATTGCTCGCATTCAGTTCCGTATAGGTTGTATATTGCACTAAGTAGCAGCAAATTTCGCTCTCGAGGAAAACGATCATCATCATTTAAGTGTTCGTCTAACTTCTTGCCCGGCGCTGTACCAGCTGCCTCTATCAAATTATCTTTCGTCGCCTGATTCTCGGAACTCCCCTCCATTTTGTAAGTCATCTATGTAGTTTAATTCAGACCTAAACCTACCAACAAAGCAAGATAAATTTCATTAGATGGTTGAAAGAAGACAAACACAATAAATCATAAATCACAACTAAACAATTTAATTTTAATTTAATTCCACGGAGTGAACATTGTGAACATAACATTCAACCTAAGAGGCGACAGAGTGCTTTCGATTTCAACTGTAATACATGTAGTATTTACAATACATACTTGATTGTATAATTGATTACACAAACAAACGACACGGGAGTACTTCATCGAATCGCGCACATTTAGATGGTTAAGACGCTAGTTAAAAACAACGCTTGCTAAGTCGACTTTTATGTTGGATTATGTTCGGATTTTATGTTACGCTAGACATCCTGAAATTTTTTTTGGAGGTCTCCGCTCTCAGCTGATTACCTAGTTATTGCATGTACTTTGACAGCAAATATATGTCAACAGATTGCATGCAACTATGATTTATTTGGTTTTGTAAAACCCACAAATTATTCAGTATATGCTTACAATATCATACTTAATGCTCTTAATTTAATAAGCTTACTTAATCATGTATCCGTCGTTCCTTTCTTTTCAGAATTTACTCCCGAAAAATTACCAGCGTCAGCTGCACATGCACAAAGGTAATAATACCGGCATTAAGGAACGATACATTAAAATACTTCTGAATTTTCAAACATTACTCTTGCAAAACCAACCGATGACATACTCAATCACAGGTCGCAACACTTCACTGCAGAACAGCTAAATTTGTTAGAACAGTGCAACTAACATGTACTGGTATACTACTATCCCAGCATTAGTACTTTGCTACATGTGAATACTAATAAACAAGGTCTTTTAAAACTACAAATAATCAATTAAAAAGGGCACTTATTTTAAAACTACGTTACTCACTAATTTTTAGCAAATTGCACTTAAAACTACAAAATATCGCTTTCCTAAAAAAAATCTGAGCAAACTTGTTACACTAATTTTTAACTTTTCAGAACAAATCGGCTTGTTTTTATTGTTTACATTCTGTATCTGTCCGTATAATATAGTACAACCAATGTAATGCCGATTAAGGGAAAATTGAACTTCGTAGAATATTCCTGTGGGGTTCTGTGAGACAAGCGCATTCGGTATAAAGCTATACGTGTAGTGGCTTTGTTATTTTGTGTGTGTTTATTTTAAGGCCGGCCAGTAATAATCTATACTTTTTATTCTCGCTTAATAAGACCGGCAGTGCCGGCTGAGAGGATCACACATGGTTTTTTTCATCATTTCAGATTAGTTAGTTGTATTTTTAAGATATTATAACGATTAGATTAATAAATCATTCTGATTTTCTGGACAGCGACGATGAGCCAAGGAAGCCAATCTTTTGTAGTTCAAGGAAGGAGGTCAAGGGTCAAGGACTTTTGATCAGGGATTTTTGGTCAAGATGACGATCAAGCTTTTTCTTTGAGCCAAAGGACTTGCTTAATTATCAATGAAAACGAAAAGATTACGTACCAAAGTACCTATATGTTTTAATGGAATAAAAGTGCACATGTATGCATGCAGATTTTTTTTGTAGATAGTAGATAATACTTGCTATGAGATTGGGTTTCTTGCTTGAAGGTGTCACCGAAATACGGTTGGATGAAATATTGAAGTTTGAATGACGATTCGCATGACACTTGATTCTTTGAAAATTGAACCAAGAAGGGGTGAATTCTGAAGGAAAGACATTCAAAGTTGATCACTATTCCGTCAAATATAGACAACTGGTAAATGTCATCAAGTATGAATATATGAGAATTCGATTGATTACTGTAGACTATAGATATGGAGAAGGCACTGAACATGGCTAAATAATTCAGGTGTCGTGTGTGGTTAAACCTGAAAATGTAATAAAAATGTATACATTCGTATTATTATATAAATAAAATTAAGCAAAAGTGTAATATTTTCATAAATACTTTCAGATATGGAAGCTGCGAAAATATTTGTCGCGAAATGGCTGAAATTCTTCTGCACTTTGAGAGGGAAACATGTAAAAATGATTTTTTCTAAATCCTTCGAATACTCAATCCCTGCAAGCCAAGTAAAGTTTTAAAACACTTCTTCCATTTAATTTTCTAAATGATACCTTTTTTGTAAAACCAAACCATGTTTCTTCTCTTCTCTGTTTACAGATTTAATGAGCAAAGTTGGTCGTCCCCTGTACGATACTGTGAGAGATGTTGAAATCCATTCCCAGAAGTGGCCTTAATTTCGTCGTGCATATTTCAGTTTTGTGTTAAGTGATCGAGTACGTGACAATAACATTTATTGAGTGGTTTTGTACGAGTAGAGTATACATAATATTAAACACAGATGTAACACATAATATATTTATTAATTAACTAAGTCAGACTATGATTTATTCTCAACTTTTATACCCATTGATAATAATAGAGGTTGTAATTACAATTTATACTGTTGTATTTATGAACAATTAGTAGACACAATGATATTATTGCCAACATATGTTGTATTGTTTTGATTTTGATAGCTTCGCAAGCTGTCAATAAAATCCTGACCTAGGGTTTATAACTATCACTGAATTTGTTAAATGAATGCATTTATATGAATCACCGAAATAAACTTAATGTCCAAACTGGCTGCATATAAAACGATGGATTATTCTTATGATACCGGACTTCAAAATTAAAAGATTTCGTAATTGTTTAGATACATGATTGCATGGATAGTACTGATATACATGGTATATATACAAATAGAGTGAATTCGATTCATACACGGAAACTGACGATATATTCCTAACAATTTAATAATGTAATCTATAAATTTGTTTATTCATGCACATATGTATGCTTAAGGTACATTTCGATACTATTAAACATTAAAACAGCTTTACGCCATTTTCCTCTTTGACTCTTGATACATTAACGTACTTTGAACCGGCTATTTATTTTCGTATGATATCCGTATATTTACATAAGACTGCTAGTATAGTAATTAAGGTTTAATGTTTAATAAACAATTAAGGCGGTTCTTTATTAACTACCGAAAGCATTTCTATTTAATTGGATCACGATGTTTGACTGTCAGTCTTTTTGCAAACTTTCAGGTCTGCACGTTTGCAGGTCTAGTATTTACAGAAATTAGGGCATTTTCCTAACGTTATTTTGCATGTACAATACAGGTAAAGTTTGGTGAAATGATTATTTTTTGTTCTAAGGCCATCGTATAAAGTATTTATTCAATATTTGCAGGATGCACAAGAAAAACTTGGGTCATTAGAGATCTACTTCCGTTCATCGAAAGACAGGGCCTTACTATGAGAATTCACGTTGGGACAAATAAAAGGGACAAACCTGTCATGACAAAGGCTGAAATCTTGTCAGTTCGTTTCTGATTTGTAAAAATTCGTAATTTTCGATTAAAGTTACATGTTGATGCTTAGTACAAACAATTTTATCTTTTCATCATGCGCTCATCATGAACCAACCGTAATGCTCTCAGTAGTTGTTCACGTCAGGGTTTTAACTTTTAAACAGGTTTATTACTGCTAAAATCTGTGGCAGCACAGCAATAAAACTGGTAACATTATGATGTACTTATGTACATAAATATGTATACATATATCGCATAAATGTTAACAAAGATATTGTATTCAATCAGTTTGTAACAAGTTAACATAATATTTCCGCTAAATGGCAAGGTTTAAAGGTTCATAAATATAAAATAATGTATTTTTCAGCACTACAATTATTCGGAATATTTATTTAGCCATTTCCAGTTCCCACATTTCATAAATACATAATGTCTCCGCCTTAATTATACCGTGTGTAAGTTATCTAACAGTAAAAATGTCTTGAGTAATGTAATTACTGAGTGAGTAGAGTACTTACAGATATCGCTTACCAAGAGTCTACATAATCAATCGATTACAATATTACTAATTATGTATGCATGAAAGCTATAATACGGCGTGATGTATCGTGGTGATCGTGTGACGTGTCATGTTTAATGTAACTACTAGACTATTTATATCATTATTGACAGTATATGTTATTCTAACAAATAAGTCACTTCATTAATGCTAATGCCGTTGCTACTTCTTACATGAACTTAAAATGATCAATGAGCTCATTTGGTGTATACAATACACAAATGATGAAAGAGCAAGAATTTAGGCTAACTCAACTAAAACATTTTTGTAACACAATGAGACGAACGACAGTACGAAGTCAAGTACACACACACTAAGTATTTTTCTAGGCTGTAGCAAACAATGTGAGACCTTTTAAATAACTACGTACTTTATTTTTTCAACTTTATCGCGAACTTGTCATAATATATTTTTCTTATACATCGATTGTTACATGATTTTCATTTCTATTCGTCTCAATCGTTGAAGTCCATGCCTTCAGGATGATGAAATCCTTCGTCACCCTCCACCGGTTGTCCAAACATTGGATCACTAGTGCCAGTAACAATACTTCTGTCTTCGTCCATCATGTCGCAGATATTTCTATCGAAATCTTCTCCAGTATATGTCATTGGTTCCTAATATATTCATTTTGATTATATTAACATTATTAACATGATACAAATTTAAGCATACGAGAGAAAAATACTCAATTTAAAAATGAGACGTACTTGTTTAATTCTAACTTCGTTCCCCAAAATGGTAGTAATGTCTTCAGATGTGCTGCCTGTTTTCCATGTCATTATGTCTTCGGGTATCTGAACACCATTTTGTTTACAGAGTTGTTCAACGTGCTGAATTTTAAAAACAATTACAATTAGCGCATGCTTGGACCATAAAATGTAATTTAACGTACATGCGTATCAAACGGGGTAATAATCGTGCACATATCATTACCTGGAGTCTTAAAAGTAACTGTTTTCGTTCCTCTTCAGCTTTGACCAGTTTTTGGTGGAGAAGTTCATTGTCTTGCTTCAATACTTTTGTGTAATCTACGCTGGCCTTCAGTATCGATCCTTTGTTTTGCTTAACTTCGCCTATTTTCTCGTGGTGCCTAAACCACCAGCACGTATGAAACCCAAAACTTAGTTTTAGGATTAGTTGATACATGTACAATCATTATCTTTCTTCACATGTTAAATTATTACCTTTCGTTTTGCCTAGGAAGAAGTTTCCCTTGTTCTGTGATCATGTCGTTAATATGGAATCGTCTTTTTCTTTCAACTAAAATATAATAAGATTTGCTTATTTACCTGAAGAAATTTTTTTTAAAAAGGTATCTCAATATTTTAACAGTAATACTTTTATTGTGATTGTCCTTCTTAATTCTGTCCTTGGACACTTTTACTGGCTGGTCTCCAACACACACAACATCTTTGGTTGAGTCTGCTGGACAACTTGAGCTGCCCTCTGGAACTCCGCTGATACGACTAAAAGCGGCCTGGGGAAGAGATGCGACTTGGTCTCCAGTCTTTTCATCAGTTAAAAGTAAGTCCAAGATAGAATCCTGGTAATGAAATATAAAAATGGGTTAAAATTTAATAATTTTAAATTAGTTGAACCGGGAACCCTAGCTGTCAGAACGGTAAATATTTAAGGTTTACAATCGCTCTGACTCTCAATTTCATAACTTGTAAATCTGTAATTTTTGACGCTTTTTCTGATCCTACAAATTTCAAATTTTTCAAATTACTAACATAGATGCCCGTGGTGTTCCAGTATTTCGGGCTACTTCACGAAAGCGGATTTTTGCGGATAGCACATACATTTAAGTGTGCTATTATTGGAACATTGAACTACTTGAACCAACATGAATATGTGTGTTAAAATTGACACACAGAGTAAAATCAGTGTTGTTCAATTAATCATTTTTTAAATTGCAATTAAATTAACAATTAGTTGGTGGTGTCCATTAATTGACTCAATTGATTTATTTCAATTAAGACTTTCATTAATTAAATTCCAATTAGTGTTCAATTAACAGAGCACTTAATT
>JAHZNC010006328.1:0-21172 GCA_027744095.1 Zhuqinia jingwanae
AAATAATCAGTAAAAAATGGAACAGATTTATCGTTTATTAGCCTAAACATGATGCCTAATGCCCTATACTCATACAGCTCCTTTGGAAATAACCACTTTAAATCTGATCGAATTTTATCTGCTATTTCGTCAAATTTTCTTACCTTTAATATAAGTCTTCCAAGTGCGCGAAGAACTTTGGTCATTATTTTTATATATTTTTCGCTAGTCGTACCAGTAACAATAAGCATGTAATTTAATACCGAGAGAACTAGCGCATTTCCTAACGTCTTTAGCTGATCACAAGTAAAAGAATCCCTAATAAGGTATAAAGCTCGTATCCTTATATAGCATATATTCAATTCTATAGTCTTCTAACGACTCAAAGGATCCTTAGGGATATTGTCAAAAGCATTGATTGATTTTTTCTGTGTTCTTTTTATTTGTCTACATTTATTTTGCATTTTTATATTTTTATACGTATATCTTTATAATGATGACAGTTCCAATCCGCTTCATCTTTAATCTTATTTTTTCATGCTAAAGCTGAATTTTCGAGGTCTCAAATGTTTACTCTCATTTACGATGCTACGCTTGCTCAAGTGTCTGTAATAATTTAATTGTTACTAGTGTAACCACCCGGTCGGCGGGCAAGTACATACATAGGTGCAAGCTCATGCATAACATGATACAATGATGACATGTCACCCCAAAATAATTTCAACAAGCATTATGAAATCAGCTTTAAGTGTATTTAAGTTTTGTGATGTTTCTGATTCACATTCATTAGAAAATGTAAGAGTTTTTGGGACCATATTATGTAATTTGGTATTTGACACTTTTTGTCCTTTCAAAATAGTCAAAACCAGGTGAAGTCACACAAGCTGTGAAAGACGCTATTGATGTTGGATACCGACACATTGACGGTGCTTTAGTGTACCAAAATGAACATGAAGTAGGAGATGCAATTCAAGCAAAGATCAGCGAAGGAGTAGTGAAACGAGGAGATCTGTTCATCACGGGCAAGGTCACTCTTCAAATATTACGTGTTTAATTACTTGTTATTTGTCCCGGCAATCAATAGAAGCTAATAAATTGTTTCACGTCACTTCAAGCCATCAGTTCTCCAGGTTGGTACATTAATGCTACTGGTGTTTTTAAACTAATTTGGTGAAAAAACTTGAAATTCTGAAAAAACGAGTTGTGGGTCTAAAATACAAATTGTTAGGTGGAATGTCACGCCTACTTGAACCAGAGCAAGCTCATCGAATTTTGCAAAACCAAAGGCATCACTGTAACTGCATACAGTCCCTTGGGATCTCCAGATCGTCCATGGGCAAAACCAACGGACCCAAAACTTTTGGAAGATCCAAAACTCGTGGAACTTGGAAAGAAATTGGGAAAAAGTCCTGCCCAGATTATCTTAAAATGGCAAGTATGTTACTTTTGTAAATTTAAATTATAAAAAAAATGAAACTCATAAAAGCATACAACAAAGCTTTTTCTTAAATTTTCATGTTACTCTTATTTTCTTTGTTGAGGTACAACGTGGCGTCATCGTCATTCCAAAAACCGTCAATAAGAACCGTCTTGTTGAAAACATGAGCATTTTCGACTTTGAGTTGGATAAGCAGGACATGGATTACATCACTGCAATGGATTGTGGTGGACGTGCTTGCGCCCTTGAGTGGGTTAACGATCACCCCCACTATCCATTCAATGTGAAGTTCTAGGAAGAGTTGCTATTATGTTACCACATTTCAATCAACTAAACAATTCACTGTTGTGTGCATTTGTTACTATGTTTCGTTGCTTTTTTGGTGTATTTTTCATACGTGCACTAAATGCAGAAAAATAAAGACATAAAAAATATAAGCTGCTGCTGACTTGTTGTATGCCTCGGTAGGGGTAGCGACAAGAATATTGCTTGAAAGATCATTACGCGGAGATTATTCTCAGTTCATAATCAATACGTCATCACAGCAAAGCTGCCGTCAACTTTTGGAGAAGAGACTGTTTGTTTACATAATTGTTTGTCGTTTGTAATTCTACAATATACATACATTGGATGATTTTACTGGAGAGGTTCTCACGGTAAGTTTTTGCGGATCATGTATCACATACCAAATTCTAATTATCGGACGACACAACATAGGTACATTATTTTATAGGTTTATTGTTGTTCATCCTGCATGCAATCCGCTCATGCAGACACACATGTTACCTAATGTACCTATTTACATTGACGAGACAAATTCCATAATATACGAAATCATTATTCCTGTCGAAGTCGAAATACAAAACAAAAACTCGTATAAAATAATTACTAACACAATTTATTTTCACAAAATGAAGCAATTAAAATGAAGTTGATTTGTACAAGTCATAGGTTGCATAAGCACGTTATGAAATGCATTTTTATATATTTCAGAATATTCTTTCTTCTTGAACATTGGGAAATAATAAGACACACACAATAGGTGAACACTACGAATTTTTAGTTCAACAAACCAATATTGGTTTATACTAATACATAATTTTAAAACAAAAACTCAACTCAGTATCATTACTTAATTACATAAAGTTTCCTATCAAATGGCAGTATCGTATAGTATAATAGCTAAATATAAAGTACATTGTTTTATGCAAGTACACGCATGTGAACCACATTAAAATCAAAACTTACTTCAAATCTTAAGGTCATGTTCATATTCGCTACTAGCTTTATGTGCAACAAGAGTAAATTCAAATTTTAGAAACTATATAAATTTCGTGCACCTTTGAACGTGTGTTCATACTTTCAATAAAACATAAAGTAAAAATCCCTTGACTGCAGGTCGACCAACAATTTATATAATCGAAAGCCATAAAGAGTTGAACTGTAAGTTAAACATTAAAAACAAAGCACCTCAAAAGATACATTACAAACAGGCTGACGGACAATGTCCATGATGACATCATTGGCTATTCGATCAAAACACATAATATTTAAATAATTTCATTCGACAGTTAAAAATTGAAACTTGACTGTAAGTTTTCTTCAACACAGATATGATAAATTGAAATCCCAGTCCGCATAATCATAATCGATATCTACACAACTTACACTTTTAATAAAGCTGTAAGACCTGTAAATACGTAGGTGTGAGTGGATCGAATGATACACGTCACTTGCTATAGGTTAAAGGTTTTAAAAAAAACAAAGTTTCCTTTATAACTCCCCCGGGTAATGATGTGGGGACTGAAAATCAATATGGTTCTGAGTCATGATCTAAGGTATCTGTGTGCCAAATTTGAAGACATTTGAGTACACCGTTCTGAAGATATTATGCTCCAAAACAGACGGACGGACAACCTTGGCATTTCAATACTATAGCTGAATACATCAGCTACATACAACATAATAATCCTGCCCGTATTTTGGCATTCATGCATTCCACCTTTTTATTACGTTCAAAATAAATCCCGACCATGGCTAAAAAATCCCAAGAAGCTGAAAAGTGTATTTACCTACTATAATTCATATTCAATATTCGTTTTGTTTTTGGTACTAAAAAATTACAAAAGTTGAACAATAGTTTTAGATTTTACTCTACCTGGAACTGCAATAATTGATTGAAACTGCATGAACGAATATTTTTTAATTTATAATACACAAATACTTAATTTCCATTTACACCTACTAATAGGATTTATTCCTTACAAGGTAATGGATGCGACAGACAGAGGACCGAAAGTGTCAGTTTCAGCTGCCCAGTTTTTTTGCTTGCTGGAGCATGAAAGTGGTCACTTCCTCAAACAATCTGATGATAAAAGCCAGAGAAGGAAGGAGATATTTAGAGGAGCTTTCGAAATTGCCGATGAACTTAATATCAAAGACTTACTTTTAACGACAGTTTTCCCAGTAAATATTAAAACGAAATATATCAATGCTTAAAACAAAGTAAGAATTTGTATATTGCTATTACTACCATGCAAAAATGTTTAACTATGTTTTTATTTTCAAAGGATTTGGGACCTGGTGACCTGGGGCTTGAGGTGCCAAATAATTTACCAGAGGTCGGTCAACAATGCAGAAAAAGAAAGCTATACACACCACCTCAACAAAGGTGCAAGGAAGAAATCGATGACGAAATTCAATTTTTGGGCCTTGAGCTAAACAAAAGGTGTGAACAGGTAAACTCAAACGAGAAGGCAGCAGCTCTTGCCAATCAAAATGCCAATGACGTACAGAATTTGTGGGACAAGAACGAAGCATTCGAATTGGCTTCTGAAAATCACAATAAGGCAACTACAACAGCACAACAATTGGTCGGCAACCACGATAAATTTGCGAGTGAACAGTCTCAGGAGGTGGGTTATCAAAGTCGCACAAGCTCAACGGTGTCTTGTTCTAACTCCCAAGGGTACCCGTTCATTCCCACAAATCAAAGCTCGTTCAAAATACAGGTTACTTATGTAAAAGGCATATCATCATCATCAGCAACGTAGTACGGAATGTTATAATACCAAAAAACGACATAATTTAAAATGCTATATTACAATTGTTAGCCAGTAGGATTACTTGTCGGGTTATAAGTACGTATTGTATTAATGTAAGTATACATTCCAAGTTAATTCTGCTAGAAACTGTACGATACAAATGTATTCTCTAGCGCGCCGAAATGTATTATATAAATATGTTTCCTCGTTTATGAATATAATATAAACGTCATTTAATAAAACCATATAAATTGAAATTGAAGAATGATTTAAATATTTTACATCACTTATGAACTAATCAATTGTGGGTTGATTTGATTTAAATCATAATAATAAAGTAAAATCTCACAATAAGTCACCTGTATACGGCGCTGTCTAAAACTCAAAAGAAATAACGTTACATTAGATTACTAGTTAATTCAGTTTAACACTCTCCTTATTTTGTCTACATTTCACACTATTCTACAATCATGACTGAACTCAACGTTAATATCAACCAGACAGATTAATTAAGAATTTTTATAACCGTTTCATAAGTGCTTTGCAAGCTCGTCTAGACAGCAATTTAAGAACGTATATGGTTTGCCATAGTCATAATCAATATTAATAGTATGAGCTTCACAATGCAAGAAACATGTACGCAGATAAAACAAATAATATGGTGAATGGTGATCAAAATAAACACAAAACTTGCTTATATGCGTAAAATTTAATAGTTTAACTTTTATTAACTTCTTAAAACATTTCATCGGCATCAATATCCGATTATTGTAGTAGTAACTGTAGTATACATGTAAATCAATACAATTAGTACGCATTAGATATCAGTACTCTTAATGTACAGTTTCATCATCATCATATCACAAGAGTAATGTAAGAGTAAAACTACTATATAATTCAATCAAGAACGATTTATACCAGCCAACGTGAAGGTACTACCATCAATCAGGTATACAGGGTTATGGATGTTTGATGTCTAATTTGACAATATCAATATTTTTAGGAATCAAAATTTAATATTAACACAATATTTTTGGATAGAGTGATAATAGTAATAAAATGACATTAACATTGTTATGTCGTATAAAAAGTTTGTTCATAATAACACTATTTATAGCAATAATAATAATATGCATAACTTGTTATTGTTATGTCTGTCAGTTTTATGTAAATGTATGTATGTGGTATGTACATACCTTTATTCTATTTTGATGTATTATTATCTAAAATTCTCATGATACGTTCGTCAACATTTCGCAATAAACACTATTCTACTATCCTACTATATGCATAACAAGTGAAAGTTCTCAATCATTACTACAGGAGCTCTAATTTAAGACAGGTTGCATGACGTCATTGTTGAAGATCTTGATTTTCCGTAAGACCTAGGCAAAGTTCCATCATAGAAGCCACCCTTGGACTTTCTTCGCATTGGAGGATTGGGAACCACATCAACGGGAGAAGCAGAGGTGATACATGAGTTATTCATGGTAGTGATTGTAGTCATGGTGTTAGATCTAGGACAAAAGCTCTGTTTCATGGGTCTAATGAAGACAGCATACAAAAAAATTAAAGAAACGAAATCAGTTTTTCATCTAGAAGACGTCAAAGAGATTTCATTAAATTCATTGGTTTCATCTTGAATTTGTATTTTGCTGCAATGGCTTTCAAAATGAATCGAATGTAAAATGGTTGAGTAAATGAGCTATTTTGTCAACCTATGAATACTGAAGGAAAAGAAATGTTCGGGCAATATAATTTTTTAAAGATAAAAGTCAGAATTTCATATGCCGCTTTGTATTATATAATTTTTTGTCGTATGATGGCATATATATACGTCTCAAAAATCCAGGAGACAAGAAACCACTTTCAAAATACAAGTTCCATATTATATTTTATTTACAAAACAGATCTAGTATTTTTTGTTATCATAAACCTTCGTAACACTAATCATACATTATTATTATCAATGAATCAACATTATATATCATTCCTTTAAATGCATACGTGTACGTACTTATCAATTTTTTTTTATTGACTTATTATTCTTTTAAATGTAAATTACATTACAGCACAAGTGAAAATTACATGATTATTATTAATTTTTAACTTTAAAAATACTTTTCGTTTATTCCGAAACGAAAAAAACTTTGTAATTCTTATATTTAAAAAAGTTTTGTTTTTTTGAGTTTATGAGTGATAGATTAAATCTGGTGCAACAAGGCAGTCTTTGTTTTAAGAAGTTGCCTTGTTGTTTTTCAATCATGAGCGTGCGTTTGTTGTGGTTACTTTTCAGGCCATTCGCATTCTCTGATACACAGACAGACTCACTCGACAAAGTCAGATCAGATATTCAAGAAGGATGTTGTATAATAATCGCATTAACTCAATCATTTTCATACTTTTCATCACCATTTTCATCATCCCTGAGAGGTAAACAAAAAAATAATATGTAGTTTACTGTTTTTACTTCAAGCAAGGAATCTTCATTTAAAAAAAGTAGGTAATAATTATGTGAAGTTTGCGGATGTGACACACGCTACAAGCATCTTAAGTAAAAATGGTGTCGTCATGATATTTTAAACATCTGTCTTCTAAATGTGTACGTGTAACATGTTAGCATCGTAGTAAACATTTTACGTGAGTGACTAACGGTGTCCGATGAAACCAAGACCAAAAAATGCAATTTTGTTTTTCCATCGAAACGTCTTGCTTTTTGTTCGTTAGTGTAAACAAAAACATGTTACATATATATGAAAGTATTATTAGCTATGTATAGTTAATGTACAGTCAGTTAATTAAAATGAAAATTCTTATGAATTCAATCAAATAGCATTGACATTCCAATGAGTCTACTAGTTATTGGCGTCAGTGTTATTGTTAGATTGTTTATGGGTAGCGCTGGAATTGTTCTTTTGGGATAAAAGGACAAGTAAAAGAACAAGAAAAGTCCAGATGGCGACCAGGAGTGATTTGAACAAGAAATAAGATACAAGTGGAATCACAGCTAGGACATAAAAAGGAGGTTGTGTCAAGCTGAAAATAAAAAAAGAAACAACCAAATCTTACATAGAAAACGTAACATTTGAAATGAATGCCAAGAAAATTAACAACCTAAATAAAACTAAATACTTTGTCTATATTTCTATATCATAAAATCTGAATTATGGGTACACAAAGAAAAAAGCTTCTCACTAAATTTACCACAAGGAACACAAAATCTACATATTATTATGGTAAATGGTCATGAGATCTGAATCTTTTCTCACGAAAAGAACCGTTAGCTATACACGTATTTTCTGCGCATATAGAAATGGATTTTCATTTATTGTTTTGGTCGCAGTAAATCAAAGCCTCGGGTCATGTCTATGGGGTTGGAAATACAAGCTGCACTTTTTTACGCATGTTTTTATTAATCTAAAAAAAGGATACATATTTGAGCGATATATGAGTTAAGTTGAAGATCAAAAATAGAAACAATTTTATTCAAACAATTCTGACAACATAAAATCTTTAGTACGGCAGTTAAAAATTATCTTTGCAGATTAAAGGTTTTGTGAACGTAAGTATTGAACACATGAGATAAAAAAGCCATACAACTTATATGTGAACGTTTTGAGCGGCTTTCTACTCCACATAGCGTAATACGACCATGTGCAAAACTGTGTTTCGATTTTCGTTATCTTTATACAACGAAAATCGAAACGCAGTTTTGCACATGGTCGTGGGAAAGTCCATACAAAATCTAGCTAACTCAATAACTGTAGATTATAATAAATGTTGAAGCTATACTCCAGCAAACCACAAATGCAATTAAAAGTTATGACATTTTATCGAAGCTCGTTACGAATATCATGTTCATTTAGATGTAACATACAAATATTGAATGGGGTGAAGGGAGAATGCCTGACAAGATTTTATGCCAGGTAATAGGTCCATATACGAAAGTGCAAAATTGTCATGTTATTTCACATTTAGCACAACACAACTGTTTGGTCTAGATATTCACTGTGTGGAGTCTACACTTATTCATGGGTTTTCGACACCACCAGAAAACATCAAAGTTAAGCAAAACATTCTACTGCATTCTATGTACTCTTACTCTTAACTCTTAGTTTAAATGAAGAAAAGATTCGGGTGTAGCGAACAGATATCTTCCCAAAATTCGTATGGAATTAGTCCTAAAATAAGTTTTAATCTAAAAACTGAACATGTAAAGCTTTTGCCTTGCGCATTTCCTACATTAGCTCATAATTGAAATAATTAATTAACTGAAGTTATGCTCCGCATGCACAAATACATATTTGAAAATGGCTGCACGAATTCCGTTCGTCCTATTCTCTATCACCCCCATTTCACACCCTTATGGACCTACGAGCCGCTCTGGGGTCGGACCACAATCCCAAACCAACTTGTAACTCCTCCATGTAGCATTAGTGAAAACGGCACAAACTTCGCATTCGACTTTGGTCGAATGCAGACTAAACTTTGCTTCCGATCATTGGGTTTTATACATTTTAGTCAATAAATTCATTTATTAACTGAAATGTGTATGTAAGAATTTGCAAAATACATATAGAAGGTTATTGCGCACAATGTTTGTTTTTAAAGCGTTTTCTAAATATAATGAGTAAATGAGTATACATGTAAAAGCTTTACTGGTCCTACTTATGTAGATAAAAATATATTATAAACTATGATATCGATTTTAACGTTTCTAAAATATAAATATATAATCCGTCCGTAATTCGCGTTTTTGTGAACTATATAGTGTAAATCATAGCAATTGTATACAATGCAGCAATATCTGTGTCTGAATCCCAATGAAAAATGTTTCCTTGTTTGCGATGTAATTCATCTGTGAATTTTATTTTGTATTTTTTGTATATATTTTTATGCTTGCTTACTCAGACTCTGATTCGGATGTAGAAATATACGAAGACAAGGTAGTTGTATTTGGCGTTTGGATTTTGCGTTCATCGTCTATGTTTACTGTTAAATTTGATGGAAGCCCGTCCTTCATCTCAACCGCAAATAGAGCATTCTTGTTATCGGATGATGTATTAATAAGATCATCACTCTCCTCATTATCATCATCATCGTCCTCATCATCATCATCTTCTATCTCCTCGAGACTTTCAGATGAATCTTTATTTTCTTTTTTGTCAACTTCCTTGTTAATCTCATTCTCTGATTTCTCAGACTTATCACCTTCCTCTTCTCCCTCCTCTTCGTCTTCTTCCACTTCATCTTCAGATGATCCATCTGGATTTGCCTGTTTACAAACAAACGATCCAATAGCATATGGAAACATGAAACAAAGTAGCAACATGCTTTTTTACTACACAAAATGAGCTATTTATTTTGTAATGCGTGCAACGGTTAAGGACACCATTAATCTTATAAATCCAATGTTCATTTTGTGTTTGAATCCAAGTTCTCTGATAATGACCTACATACCTTCGCAGATGTAGCGTTTCCGCTGATTTCTTTCTCCTGTGCAACATCTTCATCCACTTCAGAAATTGCTCCAAAGAGTTTCTCGTATCGATTTACCCTTTTCTCTAAAGTATCCAATTGTGCCACCGTTGTTTCGTACTGCTCTTTCAGCAATTCTACGAACAAGTAATAAAAATGTGACAGACGATGGGAAAATTCAATGCTCTACTACAGCTCACTTTTAAACCCGTGATATCAACAGCATAAACAGAAAATCAGCATGCAGTAATTAACATAGATTTTTTTATGTATACAAATTGCATTGTAATGGGACAGGAAGTAATATAAGCAACATAATGATAAATTCTTGCAACTTTCTTGTCACTGACCCATTTCGTCGTTATGGGACGCTCTGATTTCCTCTAATTCTTCCATATGTGCTATACTCAATTTGTCTACCCTTCTCCTTAGGTCCATATTATCTCTATCCGAAATCGTCATGGCTCTCGCAATTTCTTTCTGACATTCTGCTTCTTTCTTGGAAATTTCATCTTTCAGTTTTGAAATCTAGTTGATTCAGAAACGGTACAAGTTATAAGAAAAGGAATTCTCGACAGTAATTTATGACGAGGAGTCATGCATAATCTGTATTTTTTGCTGGGGCAACATGAGCCAACAATTTTTCTTTCCTGTTTAATTTGTTGTTTTTTGTATGCATGCTGATGAAACGTAAGACATTTGAGTCAAAAGCAAAACTTTAACTTACTTGTAATTGATATAGCCATGCTTAGCATAACATTATGAAATGAATAATATTGCGTATTTGATTACGATGCATACCTCATGTTGTAACTCTTGTCGTTGTTTCTCCCACATCTGCTTTGATGAGGACAATTCTTTGTCATTCTGATGTTTCATTGAGTCGATTGCTAACTGCTTCTCTTCTGTGTGGAACCTATTTAATTCCTTCCTCAGTTTTGAACATTCTTCCCGTAGTTTGTCTTCCCACTATGTAATCATCGTGTGTGTTTTAAAAAAAACAATAGAGATTACTGATGGATTTCTTTCAAGATGATATTCCTTGACATACCACTACACATAACAAACAAACAAGCAGCAAAATCCATGCATATTTGGCCGGAAGGCTTTAATAGATCAAGGGTAAAAACAAATCAGGAAGACAGTGATGAAACTGGGAAGCGTAAATTAAATAGTGTCAGTCAAGGCATGTTTTCGTTCCTTTGTTTTCTCAGATATAAGAAATTGACTGGCAAAACAACAGGATGTTAAGAAGGAAACAAAAGTTTAGGGGCATTGCGATACTGTACAAACTCAGCATCTGACAACATGATAGTAAAATAGTAGTCACAAATTGATCATCATCACTACTGTTAGTATAGGTAAATACTTTTAAAAAATTAAATCTTTATGACAAGTTCATTACGATTTTTAGGGGGAAATAAAGTTCATACATTTGAATTAAGTTCATTCTTTTGTTTTTCAAGTTTTGATCGCATATTCTCTTCATGAAAGTCCATTCGTCGTTGAGCGGAATTTTGGACTACTGTCAAGTGAGCTTTTTCCTGGTCCAGAAGCTTTTTTAATGTGCGCAGTTCATCTTGCAGTATTTTCTCGTTAATTTTCAAATGTTCAATTTGTCTTGATGCAGATCTTAAGGATTTCTCTTGTTCGTGAGTTAGGCCACGGAGTTGCGTCAGTTCTACCTCGTGGGATTTCAGATGAGCAACCTGAACACAAAAGTCATTGTGAAAAACAAACAAAAAGTAAAGTACTAATTTTACGTAATTCGTAATGGTAATGGAATGCTACACTTTTATTTTTTCAAAAGAATCACCCAGATTATTATTACCAACTCAAATGGCATATATATCTACGCATTAACTTACTGCAAGTGATTTAAAAAGCCTTTCTACAAAACAAATGTGTCTATTGACTTTGGGTGCAAAATTTGCGGTTTTTTACGTTCATAAAAAATGTTTTTGCATTATAGGTAACGTGTTTGCCAACTATTTTGTTGAATCTACATAAAAGCGAGCATCAACGGACACGACACGGTCACACTTCTTTGAATTCAGCATGCCATTCCACATGTTTCATTGCACCCTAAAATATCCCTACATTTTTGCAAATACTTTCTCTATTATGTCCTTTTGATAAACTTCTCAGTATTTATTGATTTCAATGTTGCATAGCTATACGTTTTTGTTTTCGATAAAATGGGATATTTATTTCATCGTCTACGTTTTTGAACTTTGGGAAAAACTATTTTCGTTGTTTTTGTTTTTAATGCATACCAAAGTTTATTATAATTTTCAAAAGAAAGTTTAATTAAATGAAAAGTAGAAGTGCCGCTGATTTCTTGTATGCTGGTACTATCATAAATTTTTCATTGTTCAGCTGTTATTATTATTACACCCAGTTTGTGACTTTGGCAATGAAATATCTTTGAAGATAAAAAGGCGAACTAAATTTACGGCAACTTCTTCGCTTTTGTACGTAACATTTTTTTGGAAGATCATTCAGCAGATGAATCGATTTGTTATGATGACGCTTTCATTTGCTTTGAATAGTGCATTCAACATGTGCGGAGTGTGTTGTACATTGCATTGTGTTATATTATTATTTGCATTTACTTCAATATGCCAAACACTTTTGTAGTACTATATGTTGTTTTAGGTGACACTTTGTTTAACGGATGTCAACAACCAAAGCGAGATTTACGCTTGGCTTCCTGGATTATTTTGTTACAGTATCAGAGCATGGGACGAAATTAAAATTCTCAGAGAATCACGTAATATGTATAATGATCGTATGTATACATCATGATTTGAGCATTTTAGCAGATTCATATTCCGCGTTTGCAAGTATTAGCATAGAGTTCGCCCACTGAACAGTTATTTTTCTTGGATTCGGAATCGTAGTGAAATGTCGCATGAAGCAAAAGTATACCTCGTATTTTGTGATTACACAGGCCTGTATATTTTTCAAATAGATCACACGGGGATACCTCTGTGATGCGTTTGAAAAATGTGACATTGCTTGCAAAGGATGACAGCGATGATTTGCATTAAAAATACATTTTCTCGCGAGCTTACATTTTTCAATTGCTCCTGTAACTGATGCTTTTCCTGTTCCAATCTTTCCTTTTCTACTTTGAAATCATCAGTCATGTGATCTTTGACTTCCTTGACTTTATCCAGAATCTAGGAACGCAATTTTAGTAATTTAAATTCAAATAATCATTAGTTAATTGTTCATTACTTATATTTGAGGATTTGTGAAAATACCTGTTTATCCTTTTCCTGAATTTTCTTCTTGCAGTTAGCCTCAATTTGTCTCAATTTCCATTCGAAATCGTCAATGAGATTTGTGTTGGCTGCCTGTAGCTCTGCAAAGTCATGATTGAATTTATTTTGAACTCGGTTTTTTTCTGCAACCGTGTCATCAAGGGCCTCCTGAAGAGCTTTGATTTCCTCTTCCCTCTCTATTTCAAAGGTCTTGCGTTCTTTTAATATCTTATTCTTTTCGGCCTCCAAATCTTTCAATTTACTTTCATACCCCTTGATCCTTATTTGTAAATCTCCCGTGTCAATCTCCACCTTCACTGTACTGCCTTCTACGCATCGTAGTTGATCTGTTCCAAGTATTACAAAGAAAAACAAGCTCGTGAAAAATAGCAGCATTTATGTATAAACTAAACCCAAATACTAGACATCTAAAACAATCAATAAAGGTTTAAAAATGCATGGGGTAAAATCATTCTCAAAAATTACTTCAACGTTACTCATCATTATCATATTACAGTCATCAACTCAAACAGTCATGTGTGATCGACAGCAATTTATGTGAAAGTTGTGGGTGAATCAAACATGAATCTTTAATACAAAAAAGCATTGGGCTCCAAACTACTAATACTCCCAATACTTTGCGTGTTTGCGTACAATGTACAAGGGAAATGTTTCTTCATTAGTTTGTCTATATATAGTTTGCTCAGACCATTTCGAGAAAAAACAATCTTCATGTTCGCCAGCTCAAGGTCACTCACAGTCTCTTTTTTTTAAAGAACGGAAACTAACTAGCGGGTAAATGAAGTACATGGTAAGCCACATATTCACTGATCTCACTCGAGACTGGGAAATTACGTGACAGAAAGAAGCAATTTTTGTACACAAAATAGGTGCCTCGTCAATGTTTTTTTACTTGAAACTTGGTTGTCTATCTAGAGACTAGGCACACACTTTTAGCATACTCGTGTTTGCTTTTATATTAAAAGCAAAAAAACAACTACACACTTGTCTCATTAAAATTAAGCTTGCATCAAATGTGTGTACATAATTTAGGACTTCCAAAGAGACACATAGGCCAGACCGGCACGTCACAAAACGATCGTAAAAATAAGTCGTAATTCCAATCCAATCTGTCAGCAATATTTTTATAGAACAAGAATCACTGTGAATTTTGAATTTAGACAAAAAGGCAACAACAGTTTTTATAATTTCCTATCCGTAATTTTAAAACTTAAACAAAAAACATATTATAACGAACACATTTGCACTACTACCTACGAACTGAGATTCCATAAAACATTACCCCCAAGAGAATATTCCAAGTATAACTACTATTAACAATACTGTTTTGGTGTTGGTTCAAGAGTGTTCATCTGACTAATGTAAATGATAATCAATTGGTTAACAGAAAATGCATGACATGTTTTCTTAAAATAGGAATCTTTAAAAAAAATTACAAGGCTACCAAGCGCTTATCTATAGTCAGCAAAATGTTTGTTGATCTAGGTCCACTGTCAAATAAATCAGTCTTGCATTTAATGGCGGAAAATGTCCCCCTTACGATTTTATTAAAAACAACTTACCAGCCTTTTTCAAGAGGTCATCAGACAACTGAATATTTTTCACACGTAGATCTTCCAATTCGGTTTCCAGCTTTTGGATTCGTTTCAGTGACATGTCATTCTCTTCACGTAAAACTTTCAACTGCGTTGACATTCCTTAAAAAAATAAAACTCTATGAAAGTTTTATTTTGTTTTATTTTTCTCTTACGTCGTGAAAATACATTTATACGAAAATATCATTAATTAAATTAATTAATAGATATGGTGATATCCTTTAATTAATTGTTTAAATGTCCAAATATTAAACGAGTTAAATTTACCCTCGATTTCCATGATTTTGTTATCCCTGTCAACAGCCAACATGTTAATATCAGCTTGGAGCAAACTCAATTCTGTTTCTTTAGAAATAAGTTTGGAGCGCAGTTCTTCTAATTGCATCATAGCTTTGCGTTCCGTATCTTTGAGCTCTCTCCTATAAAAACAACAAATAAAATCTCAACATTGTTTTACCAGCATTCTATGATGTACCCGCTCAAGACTATTTAACATCTAGTTCTAACGTTTCTTTCATGAAATCACCTAACCGAATTTTATTATACGTATCCATTTTTCCAAAGTACACATAATTATTCTACCGTTACATTAATTGGCAAAAGGAAAAAAAACAGCTAATTTACGTACATATCTTCATCACTGTCAACCTCCGATTTATTATCGTTATTGTTTCCCTCAAAACAGCCATTATCAGTGTCAATATTTTCATCTATTGTCTCGTCAATAAACTCAATTTCCGTATCACTCATCAAACTTTTTAGCAAAGCATCTTCTGAGGTGCCAATGCCACTCGTTGCACTTATTTCCTCGCCACTTGAAGATTGCAACAAATTTTTCAAGGAGGAAGACCGGGGAACAGGACAACAAAAATGACCAGTACTGTCACCATTTGTCGAAGAACCACTGCTTCTACTGCAACTTCTTTCCTCTGAGCGACTACGTGGCCTTCCGGTTGACTCTGCCCTCACTGCGGCCTCATAACTTTCTAAGCCAGAAACGGGTAAACCACAAAACGAGTCGCTGGATACTAAAACTACTGGAATATTTTGAGGTGCAGGTGCGCCTGCCACTGCAGGCGATTTCGTTTGTTCCACACTTATACAAAGTTCTTCATCCCCGGTCCGGTCTTCAATCAGGGCGTCCATTGATTTGCTTTTTGTTGGTTGAGTAATGGTGGCACTACCACCACTACACGTGTTCGCTATTGTGCTATTATTATGACTACTATTCGTACTGGTTGCACTAGTCGTACTGTTGCGCCGAGAAAGCAAGTCTTTCGCGGTCTGTTTCAAGCTTCCTTTTGCTTCTTTGTCCAAACCTTTCGACTTTTTAAACAGAAACCCAAACATGTTTGCCAAAATAATGTGGAAGGAAGGGCTAGAGACGCCTGACAGCACTTTATACTATACAAAATATATTTTATTGTATATTCACTTATAGACAGCCACAGCCGTATGCTATATACATATTATACAGAGCAAAACGTGAAAACAATAAATTCTATCTGCTTTCTTTCGTTTTGCAAAAGAAGTCGACAATTATGTATAAACCTTTTACTTTTTATTTAAGGTTAAATGCAGCTGCGCTGTGCTTGTTCGTTCTATTTTATCGTTTCGAAATATCTAATGATACAGTGTGTAGCATCAGCGTCACGTAGTTGCATCATCAAACTCATGAGCGTGTTGAGTTGAGCGCAAACAAGAAAAACTGGCAAAATCAGGGGAAGGTTATTCAGTCAATTTCATCATGTCAGCAACAGCAGCAGCATAGGAAACATCCCCACCGAGTCAACATCATAATAATGTAATCAATGTTGTAGTACCATGTACATTTAGAGTAGTTATGATATCACATCGGCGTTGCTACGCGTTCCCTCCCAGTCAACATCTTCTCTATTATTATTTTTTAGACTAGCCAAACAGATGTAAATTCAAAAAAAAAAATTAATACGACTTCACAAGAAAGTAGAAATATAAAAATACACGAGTTGTGTTGCGTTACTATTCTTCTTGTAATTTGTTTGTTTTTGCAGAATTTCTTGTTTGATTATGTGAAATTCTGAGCAGATACATATATTTATGTTGACATACATTTACTTTACTTGCCCGTCTCTCCTTACTCCTGCTAACGCATTAAGAAATATTGCACACAACTTTCATAAAATGTTGAAACATTTTATGGATATTTTTAGTTGTTCATTAATGTTTGTTGAAACTGGAGTGGAGCAGAGAACACATGCTACATAACCGTTGCACGGAACTAATCAGTAAAGTCTTATAATTTCAAGTATGTCTGAAAAATAGCTCATATTTGGTGGTCTTATATGAAATAGTAGCATACGCTGCACTGCGCACAGAATTTCATCCATGCACCACCTTCTTCACTTGTTCGAAAGATAGTTTATATTTTCCCAGTTGATATATTTTTTAATGTCTAGCTTTTTAGGTAGTTTTACAAACTAAATCGCGACACTGCATTTCTTGTTGATAGAAGGGTAAATCGAATGCATACATACATATTATAATTTAACAAATTGATACCACGGGGTATAGATGAACTAGATGTGTTATTTTATAAAATCCACGCTCTGATGATACCGACATGACAACATCATTCCTTACTGCACATACAAACTCGCCCGTGCGAAATAACTTTTTTTTAAACCCACATGGACTGAATGTCACAACAAATTTCCTATTGAAACTTGATTTGGCATTGCATTTCAACTTTTAACAATTAAAAGTAATCTGATGTAATCTAAAAGGAAGGAGCCATGCATTTCATCAACATATATCATGGCCAACTAGGCGATGATCTGAATAGTTCACCTATCACGACGTAGCCATCCACAAATGGCTTTGGGTGAGGACAAGAACTAATTACGTTTTTTTATAATCTTATCATTAGGACAGAATAAATAATTAAAATAAATACTGATATGCCCTTCGTAAAATGATTTGTTTGAATATTTCGTATGTATAGATGTCTTTCTTTTGATTTTTTGCTTTAGAATGACAAGCTTTGCTAGTACATTTTAATTAATACTAAGAATTAAATAACATGTTTATTTTGGATCCATAGGATAAACTGGCGTATTATGGACACGGGTACTTGTAAACCAGCTTTCACTTGACAATTTATATAAGTCGATACAATAATTTGTCGATCGGTTTAATTGTGCAGCACTAAATAGTTATAACACAACCACATATTCTTTTGAGGAAAACCAACTATCAATTCAATTGTTGTCAACTTGCATCCGTGCGTGTTCACTGGAAACAGGCAAGTTTCAAACTGTTTTACATTTTGAAGAATCAAAAATATATTCACAAAAAAGACGATACGTTTTGTGTTTTTTGCTCGGTAAAAAATAAAACTTGATGCAAAAAAACTGTATCATTGCTAATGTTTGTTTGCTGCTGTGTGGGTGCGACATCGAGAAAAAAATTGTGGTTGGCTGCTGGAATGGAATAAGGTATTGAACCTATAGAAAATCATGTAGCAGCAGCAGTCAAAGTTTCTCTCGTATTTTATATATAATATAATATTATGCATAATACGCTGAAGATGTACAACTTGAAATATCTACGATTGACGATAACAACATATTAAAAAACTACATATTTTCAAATATATAGTAACCGTCAATTCTAACGTGCACATGTAAGAAAAAACATATTCAGCGGACTAGTAAAATATTCAGTCATAAAACACAATCATAAAAAACCAGAAAGTTTCAAATAGACTTTTCCACAATTTCAACCACAACATTACGACCAATATCAACGTCTCTTGAGAATATTTCAAAGTATTCAAAACAGAATCAGGCTTTCATCCGAAATGTGATTGCGAAGGTGTATTTGGCAATTTAATGAAATATTTAATATATTTACAAAGGCGAATAATACATTTCTCACCATTGTGGAATCCAAGCAACTTTCACATGAATGCATCATACTTCATCAGTCACCAGAAACGTATGACTATATGGCAATGTGTCATGTCATGCGTACGTATATTTTGGCATCTCTTTCTTTCAAATTTCAGAACCACACGGGTAAAACAGCAACTCAGCAGCTTATTTGTAGCCAGTTGTGGCAGCAAATGTATTCGTCTGCAAGAGTATATAGCATACATGTGTGATCATGATTATCGTCATTAATGACTATGTCACCACGCTTGCCAGCTAAAATCAATGGAAGATTTTTGATGAACGATATGATAAATATATAGGTTTCCCTGTTGGATATTACGTTATTGGAGCTAATAAATACTGCCGTGATCATGACGTGACGACGGGCGGCAGCATAAACGATAAAGAGCAGCGTCATACCAGTACTAGCATGATCATCACTCATAAAAGTATTGCATTCATTTCGCTAATAGATCCTGAAAACAAACGCTAAAGTTACAAGGAAAAGGTTTAACGGTCGGTTCCAAGGGTTAACATGTGACAAGCTGGATAACCCACCATAAAAGCCGCTGAAAATGTTGAATGAGTGGTATGATATTTTTGTGGGGATTCGACATCCTATTCATAATGTGGATGCGATATATATAGTCTAGACTAGACAAACTAAACCAATGTCCCTCCCACTCATGCCAAATTTTGATATTCAAAAAATACCTGACGGTAGCCCTCTGTGTTTTGACTACACATGGACTAATGCAAGTCAAATATGAAAATTGTCGCATACTGTTGGGGTCGTCGGTCAGTTTGGATTGTTACATATTATGTAACTTTCTAACATTTTGGGATGAGGGAATCCTATAGAGTATGTGTTTGGCAAGTGAAACAACTGATCACACAGACTACCGACCAAACATGCTGAATGCAATAGTTTCTGACTTGTGCTAAAATACGCCAGACGAAAAGCAAGTAAAATGCCTACGACGGGATAACTAAGTATCAAAGCGAGGAGTTTCTCATTTGAGAATGGAATCAATACAGATCCTTTGTAAGGCATTCAGTTTGGAATTTAAGTTTCATCTGTTTAGCCGACTAGATGGAGAGAGTCCCCAAATTGCAATTTGATGAGAAATATTAGTCCAATTTAGACTTAGAGTCGTTTATTAATGACAAATGTAAGGCCCATGAACTAAATGACGGCTCCAAGTTTTGAATACATATGCAAATACACGTTCAGACAGACAAGTGACCACGACAATCGTTATAAAGCAGCTGAAACTGCATTTACATGTCGCTACTTACTCATGCATAGTGGAGACCGTTACGTAGGGGAATAATATCTCTATATTATGAGGAGGACGAGGTTTGTCGACGACGATAAGAAAGAAGAGGAAGAAACGTGCGAAAAACTTGGAATGAGTGCCAAAACTTTGAATTCACTAAACCAGGCAGTAATGTTGACTTGTTGACGCTGGCAATTGTACCATCATCATCAGAGACACCACCAGTATCATTACTAGAGTACATATTATGCTGCCTAATGTTTATGTACCTAAATGCACTCATTTCAGTCAGAGATCTCACTGTGAAAGCGTCCAAACTTTATATGTTGGAGTCATTAGGATACACAGGCATAGTTCAATACTTTTTTTGTGAATTTATACCTAAAAGCTACGGCAATCAACCTCTATGCTCTGGTTCAGTAATATAGTAAACCGCACGAGTACTACGTACAAATTGTCATTTGAATCTCCGAAACAAATCGACTGAAGGCATGCATATGCTTGCTCGAATATGATTTAAAAAAACTGAGAAACATAAACTTGCTGAAAGATAATTATTATGATGGTTCCACACAGTGCACATATGAAATCCATTGTATTGGAACTTTGGAACTGTCGCAATATCAATTGCATGCCGTCCGTACCACGCTATTCTCACATCATTCTCCAACTGTGCACACTTAATTTGCAAAGCTTTTGCCGTTTTATCCAACCGTAAGTTTCGTTGATAAAACGCATCCTTCAATTCAGTCAGCGCGCAGTTGCAACACGGACTAACATATTATTTGTCCATGCTACTATTTTACGATATACATGCTCCTAAAATCTTTTTTTAAATCCCTGTTCGTGTTGTTTCGTATATAATTTTCATTATGCTAACCAGATGTGTGTATGCGCATTATACTTATTTATATTTGTACTGCTCCTGTGTTACCTTCTAACAACGCTTATTTATGTTATTAGTTAAGCTAAAATTAGTTTAGTTCATTCCAAAAAAATCGATCCTTTTTTTATTTTTATCTGTAACTTGCAATGCAATCCGGGTATATCTTTAGCATCCACTTGAAAGTGAGAAAAACTTTTTCTGTTTCCTGTCTTCCTCCCTGTCGCATCATCGTCCTTCTAAATACTATGTACTAATGCTATTTGTTGTA
>JAHZNC010006329.1:0-12712 GCA_027744095.1 Zhuqinia jingwanae
TCTGAGGTGGGATAAAAGCTGTATTCTGAGGTGGGATAAAAGCTTTATTCTGAGGTGGGATAAAACTTGTATTCTGAGGTGGGATAAAACTTGTATTCTGAGGTGGGATAAAACTTGTATTCTGAGGTGGGATAAAAGTTGTAAAGCAGAGGAAGAAGACGGGGCTGCCACAACTGCACCTAGTAAGTTGCTCCAGGTTTCGCTACAGCCTAAAATCGTCGACGAGGAGTAGAGTAGCGTGCTTTCTCAGGGACCGAAGGATTTTTTTTCTCGGATTGTTACTTATTTTAATTATCATGTAGATTATATACTTTAGAAACAGATTTGGTAATTATCTCTTTTTACGCGTTTTAATTTTTAGTCTTGTTCACCTTTTCTTTTGCGTGTTTTTTTGTCGTGAAGTTTAGAAATCCTTATAGCCCAGAGAAATTTTCACGTTGTGAACGGTTGAGTTGTATGGTTTTTTAATTTGGTTTAGCTATATTTGTACCAAAAACTAGGATGTCCTGGCATTAAGGTAAAAAGTTATGAGTTTTCATATGTATACGTGCTGTTAAGCTACAATACTCAACAATGTACATATGAAAACTCATAACTTTTTTTCTACGAAACCAATTTCTCTGGTTTCTTGTGGGAACACTCCCAACAATGCACTGTATCATTGTTTTGAACTATAGATCAGGTAGATAAATGGAACGTTTTCAAATTAATCATTCCATGGAAAACCGGTTTGAGTTTGCAAGTGGTACATGTCCACATACAAAGTCATAAATTTTGTTCCACTAAGCCGATTTCCATAATTTTTGGTATGAACACTCTTAACAATGCACTCTATCATTGTTGTAAACAACAACTCTGTGAGTACAGTGAACATTTTCAAAAAAAATGTATTTAACAAAAACCGGAGTTTGGAAACTCAAACCGGTTTTTTGAAACTTTTTTGTTTTCAACAATGTTCCGTGTGTCTTGGAGGATCCATATTTATAGAGAATATGTCTCACATATGTACCTATATTTGTACCAAAAACTAGGATGTCCTGGTATTAAGGTAAAAAGTTATGAGGTTTTATGTGGACATTGTTGAGTATTGTAGCATAACAATACATATACACATATGCATGTAACTTTTTCCCTTAATACCAGGACATCCTAGTTTTTGGTACAAATATAGCTACATATATGAGACATACTCTCCACAAATATTGATCCTCGAAGACACACGGAACGTTTTCAAATTAATCATTCCATGGAAAACCGGTTTGAGTTTGATGTTGGTACATTTTCATATGAAAACTCATACCTTTTGTTCCAATAAGCCGATTTCCAAAATTATTGGTATGAACACTCCCAACAATGCACTGTATCATTGTTGTGAAGTATAGCTCAGTGAGTACAGTAAACAGGTTTGAGTTTCAAAACTCAAACCTGTTTTTCACGGAATGATATTTTTGAAAATGTTCCGTGTGTCTTGGAGGATCCATATTTATGGAGAGTATGTCTAACATATTTAGCTATGTTTATACCAAAAATTAGGAAGTCCTGGCATTAAGGTAAAAAGTTATATGCATACGTGTGTATATGGTGTTATTCTGTTCGTAATGTAATGAGGAATAGTGGTTAATCTCTGGTAGCGAACTTTCAAGGTACAGATTTTTTATTACCGAGATCAACATAAAATTTAATTGTTACACGGCTTAGATGGTTGTACATTTGATTAAGGTAGAGTACAAATTATAATAAAATATGATACAAATCCAAAACTTCAGAAATAGCACATCTACTTGAATTAACTAATTTACGTACTATACGTTACCTTTAATTGAAGAGGCAAAAACGCCGGTATACTTATTCCATATAACGTTATACTAATCAGTAACAAATTAATAATATTTCATTTAAAAATACGTCAATATATACAAGTTAATTGATGTTAATTAATGTACGTTACATAGTGCAATTTGTGCAATTATATAATTTATATTATGTCGCGAGTTGAAACTGTGGCAGCTGCTAGATAAAGTTCACCTTCGTCACGAATGAGCTGGTGAAGGAAACAGATAGCAGCATGAAATGCGTAAGAGGTACCCTATGTTACGGTTTTCAACCGGTACTCCTGTACTGGTTAGCAGTGGTGCCCCGTCCAGAGGATACGGTGGTGGTCTTGATCATATTTGGAGATGAGAATCGAAAATCTCATCCTTGACAACAATGATACCTCTCCTGCTTCAAATGTAGGAACCTGCTCCAGAACCATGTCCCAGGTCCAGAGTCCAGATACTCCTTGATGAAGGAGTGATACTGGTCACGATGAGTGTCTTGACTTGTTCCGGGCTGAGGAACCATTTGGCTTATTGCAAATGTGCATGTTGTGTGTGGTGGAGTATTATTGGCTAATTCGGTATTAAATCTCGTTTCAATCTATTGAGCTGTCCGCGATATCATTCTGTCGATTGTTTTGTTGTTGAAAATTTGATTTTTGCAAGCTACCACTTAAAACATACCCATATTGACTAGAAAATAAATAATTAAGTAAAAAAGTAAGCCTACCCCCCACTGGGGGATAAATACCTAGTCCAACTTTCTTATGTATGGGAATTTTAACTTGAAACTTGGTATACACACTCATAGTGAGTCACTAACAAGTGCTAAAGTTAAAAATTAAGTCTAACCCCCACTGGGGGATAAATAGTCCAACTTACTTATGTATGGGAATTTGAACTTGTGAGTTAGTGACTCACTATGAGTGTGTTTACCATTTTCAAGTTTAAATTCAGATACATAGGGAAGTTAGACTGTTCGCTCCCCAGTGGGGGGTAGGCTTACTTTTTAAACTTTAGCACTTGTTAGTGACTCACTATGAGTATAGGTACCAAGTTTCAATCGGTAATTCTCATAAATACCGAAGTTAGTCTGTTTACCCCCAGTGTTGGTTAGGCTCAATTTCTTACTTAATTACATCTTAGTGACTCACTATGACTGTGTATACCAAGTTTCAAGTTTAAATTCCCATAATAAAGCAAGTTCGACTATTAACCCACAGTGGTGGGTATACTTAATTTTTGACTTAATTACTCATTTCTGAGTCACTACGAGTGTTAATTCAGATGTCTTAAAGTGCGTCTAACAAATATAAACTCTTTTTTTTGTAAATTTTCAAAATTATTACAATCCTATGATACATGTGGTTCAAGTGAATAGAGTACTCAATACTACTGTATGTTGTATATCGGTATGCAAAATTTGATGGAAAAATATGAACGGACTTGGAAATGGCAGCTAATTGATTACGTAATACCAAAACACTAGGTGTCCAGAATTTATAAACTTGCCTGCGATTTTTTCCTTTGTAATCAAGGGAAACAAAATCATTACTCTGAAAGTGTTAGGAGACACTTTAAACATCCCGATGCACATCCCCGAGCATTAATTATTGTAAAAAAGAAAGAAACAAAGAATTTCTGACATTGTGATATAACATTGGTCATCTCACACTGGTGAACAATGACTGGTCTACTCTATGTATAGGAATTAGTTACCACTCTACCCTCTGGTTACATTTTTATACATGCACGTCTTGCTTTAATTAGTAAGTACTACAGCAATACCCTGCCATTTTTCTGCCAATATTCCGCCATTTTTGTGCCATTGTTCTGCCGATAATGTACATGTAACACATCCTTCTTAGCTAAGATTAAAAGACAGTAAAGGAAAGTAAATCTTGACAATCTCCAAAACAATCTTACTTCAGATGGATGTGTTACATGTACATTGTACTCAGAAAAATGGCAGAAAAATTTCAGAATATTGGCAGAGTGGGAGAAAAATGGCAGAATATTGGCAGAAACATGGCAGAGTGGCAGAAAAATGGCAGAATATTGATAGAATATTTGCATTGTGGCAGGAAAATGGCAGAATATTGACAGAATACTTGCATTGTGGCAGGAAAATGGCAGAATGTTGGCAGAATATTACAGAATATTTGCATTGTGGCAGGAAAATGGCAGAATGTTGGCAGAATATTTGCGTAAAAATGGCAGTGGCATGAAAATGGTAGAATATTGGCAGATTGGCAGCTAAATGTCAGAGTGGCGGAGTAGTGACAGGATATTTGCATACTGGCAGGAAAATGGCAGAGTAACAGAAAAATGGCAGAGTGGCAGAAAAATGGCAAAATATTGGCAGATTGGCAGGAAAATGGCAGAAAAAAGTCAAAGTGGCAGAATATTGGCAGAATATTTGCAAAGTGGCAGGAAAATGACAGAAAAATCTCTGCTTACGAGAACACACGTCAAACCTATGCATGTTTTGAACTTACCACAAGATGTTCACAAGAAAAAAGCTTCACACATGTTATTATAATTGTGATATATAATCGTTTTAGTTATTAACACTTAGTTAACTACAATTAACTAATTGCAATTAGCGTTTTTCGTCCAATGTTTCTCAAATTTAGTATTCAGGTGTAACTCGATGCGCTGATTACGAATATGCCAATTATTTTAGCATAGTGGTGCCCAATTTGCAAATTTTTTTATTGCATAAAACGATGTTATGAGATATTATTATAAGATATTATGAGATATTATTAAATATTATAATATATTATGAGATATGAAATTTCTACCCAATATTATAAGATAATATGAGATATTATGAAATTTCTACCCAATATTATAAGATATTATAAGATATTATGAGATATGAAATTTCTACCCAATATTATAAGATAATATGAGATATTATGACATATTATAATATGTTATGAGATATTATGAAATTTCTACCCAATATTATAAGATATTATGAGATATTATAATATATTATGAGATATTATGAAATTTCTACCAAATAATATAAGATATTATGAGATATTATAATATATTATGAGATATTATGAAATTTCTACCCAATATTATAAGATATTATAAGATATTATAAGATATTATGAAATTTCTACCCAATATTATAAGATATTATGAGATATTATGAAATTTCTACCCAATATTATAAGATATTACAAGATATTATGAGATATTATAATATATGAGATATTATGAAATTTCTACCCAATATTACAAGATATTATAAGATATTATGAGATATCATAAGATATTATGAGATATTGTGAAATTTCTACCCAATATTATAAAATATTATGAGATATTATAAGATACCAAACTTAATACAATGATTTAAATCAAATCCGGTTATTTATTTGCAACAGGTGATTTTATTACATAAATCAAAGTAATGTAAATGAGACTGAAAAAACGAAACGCATCCCAATTTTTGCACTAAACATCAAACTAAAACTTTCCCATCACTTATCATAGGTAACAGCTGTCTCATAAATAACATGGATATCTACCCAATGTAACAAACTTTTATAATGTACACTAGTTTACTCACCTCAAATCTATCTTTCTATGGTTTTCTGTATAAATAAATTGGAAGCAACAATTTAAATTAAGTTTGATTTGGCCATACTGCCCAAATTGGTTTGTGAATGCTGTAGTAGGTTTCATGAAACCAAGCCTGTAACATGTTGAAATTTGAGAAACACGTCAATGTGCGTTAAATTTTGATTTACACAAAAACAATCTTTGTATATTTTTGTGGATTTTGAATTGTCGTGGTCCTATGTTTCAACGTAATTTAAACTTGATTTTCACCATTTAAATGAATGCAAAAATTATGCTCACAATTGTAATGGATGTCAAAAATTATTCTCACCATTTAAATGGATACAAAAAATAATACACCCTATGTGTTCCATTCTTTTTCGTCATTAGATTTCCTATAATCCGAATTCCATATCTAAAGACTCATATTGTAGCATGAAATTATCATCAATAAATATTCTTATTTCATAAACGAATGATAACCAAAAACATAAATGGAGTAACCGTGATGTAAACATAGTATCAACATCATAGATTACATTGAGTCCGCAAGTATAATACTTGTGATTTTTGACTGTGCTGGTGAAAGTCACAGAAAGCGTTTTCTTGACAGTGAAAGTGTTGTATAGGATTGTTATAATATTGTATCAAACCATACCGATTTTCTCTTCCCCCTTTCACTTTTGTATCATTCCTTTCTCCTGCGCGTGGTAACGCTACATATTCTAAGGACCTTAAATCCTGATATGCGGCTTAACAGCATTGTTTTTTTGAAACAAACTTTGTTGTAGGTACATGTATATTTGAAAATGCTAGTCGCACGAAGAATCATCCCATTCACTTTTGGTGATGAGCCATTAGAAGCTGGTGAATTCAAAACGCTAGATTGGACGGTGGGAGAGAGTGATTTACTATTAACAATAACCTGGATATTCCATGGTCAACAATTATCATCGCAAATGGGAATTAACGAACTAATTTATTAACTATTGAAGCTGCGGCCGCCTCACACGTTGGCTCGTACACGTGCGTAGCGTCTAATATTGTTTCAACTAAAAACTATACAGCACAACTTCATGTTCATGGTTATTATCATTTCTATATATTGCTCACACACCTAATCGCTAAAACTCTCTCTATCGCGCTGCCTGATTTTTTTGCTTCCCCCAAACGGTAATCCTCACTTAATTTACAAAATATAAAGTTAAGTAGTTTTGGATTTGTTGCGAAGTACACGTGAATATAATTCTACCAGCGGATGATTCTTTTTGTATTACTATTAAGCAAATTCTTATCATATGTAATGGCCAAGTACATGGTAGAATTACAATTATTTTCTAAAAGATACTAAATTTATTTATTTTTGATGCAAGAGTACATGTACATGTAACACTGCGTGAGAAGTACAACTTTTGAGTTTAAAGTAGTACATAACAAATAAGGAAGTAAACATATACTACTATATATGTAGTTGATAGTACGTTGCTAACTTAAAGTACTATAAAGTTAATTAGTAGGTAGCCATGTAACATGATTTTACTACATATTTTCAGCTTTAGTAATCATTTTTAGCCATTTTAATTTAACTATAACAGAAGGAATGGATATAAAATCAGTTCACTTAAACACAATAAATAATTTAGACGTACAATACTCACGGACAAGCAACACGCGACAAAAAAGTGATCAATACACAAAATAACTGTAAAACTATGATTTACATAGCATCAATTCGCGTAAGCTTGACATAACACTCATGTTCTCTCTTGACGTGTTTCAGCCATCCTTTCAAGGTTTGAAATCCTATAAATTGAAAAATAATGTTCATTATCCTTGGATTATCATTGCAAAAAATACACTTGATATGATTCATACAAATACGTTCAGTAACGCACCTTGATGACAACGACATGCCATACATCTGTAGGGACTACTCCAAGCTTTTGCAGCTACAAGTAAATGATTCGTCAAGTTCCGCTTACATGAAAACCCTGTAATGAAACAACGTAAAGCTTTAAACATACGACTGCCAAACAACTGTCATTGTCCAGTGAAGTTAACTGATTTACCTTTCTTGCAGTTACGGCAAAAAAACCTTTTTTCATGATGTACCACACGGCGACGGGTTTTAGGAAATTGATTAACGTTAAACGCTGTTAAAACATACAGAATAACGTAAAAATGTTGGGTGAAGAATAACAAAAGAGTGTACACAAATACAGAATTAAAAAACAAATACGCAAAAGTTTGTCATTACATGAATGTTCCTTTGCCATGTGTCTCAACTTGCTCCTCTCGTGGTCAAATCCTACAAAATTAAAATGACTCAAAGCATCATAAAATTATACGTTGTAATACATACTATAACATTGACAGTAAATTAAATACCTGGGTGACAGAGACATAAGCCACACAAAAACTCCTTTCCCTCCCTCTTTTGAGCGGTACGCTTATGAGAATTTAAATGTTGTTTCGTTGCAAAAGCTGTAAATAAAAAGTACATGTATTCTCTGTATTACAATACAACTCATATATTCATAAACGAAACCAAGTTTAGCTGCTACCTTTTCCACATGTATCGCAAAAAATCTTCTTCTCATCATGTACCACTTTGGTGTGCATAGTGAGGCATCTCATAAACTTGAAAGCTGTAAAAACAAATATCAAGTGAATTAAGTAATGAATTGTACATCTGTCATGTTATACATATGTGTGCGCATGAGTACTTACTTTTTCCACAACCTGGAACATTGCACTTTATGTTCCGCTCCTTTTTATGGGATATCTTGTGTTCGTTAAGTGCGTACTTCCCACGGTATCCTACAATCACAAAATTCGACCAAAAAGTACCACAAATAATCAATACAAGTTTGAATACTTTTATTTCGTTTATAATTTCTACCTTTCCCGCAAATGTCACAGTGGTACATGGTTGTCGTATGCTGCTTTCGTCTGTGACACATCATGTCGTACTTTGTCCAAAACACTGCAACGTAATTAGATAAACGAGCTATATATATATACTTTATCCGTTAGGAATAAATGTACTATTACAAACAGCGAAGTACGTACTTTTGTGACAAACTGGACATATAATTGTTCGTTTTTCCCCATGCCTTAATTCGTGGTCAATACACATGTCCCTTCTTCCGAATATACGGGGGCATTTTGAGCATAAGTACGGGTGATTCTTCCGCCGGTGCTTTAGGAGTTCCTGCCAGTTATTAAAATTATCAGTGCAGTCCCTATCAAAAAAAGACATTTTAATGTGCACGATTATTGGTATTCGTATTGATATTTGATAGTCGTGCGATTTGTAGTGTAGTTGTTTCATTACCTGCAATAGAATTTAGTCTTGGGTTCCCTTTTCCAAGTCATTGTTCTGGACGCTTTTGAGACAAGTTGTGGTGGATTGCAGTGGTACTACAAGCGATAAAGACGCTCAATAATCTCAATCGTATAACTACAATTATTATCATTTTGTAATTGAAAGTAAAGGTGTACGAGTACTAACCTTGTAGGCTTTCTCCTCTTCACCTGCAAAATCTACATCCGCAGGGATAATTCCAGGAGGGTAATCATTGAGGGGAATTAATTCTTTGTTGCGGGGATTGTACACGGGCATGTACAAGAAAGTCCTTTCCGCTTTATGGTACTTTTCATCAAAATCCGCTGGAAAAATCACTTTTGGATAATTCTTTTTTATACACTTCTTTAGCTGAAATAAGACAAAGTAGTACGTACTCTCGTTTAAAGTCATACAAAAAAGTGTACATTGATCAGTTCATGTATATGCATATGTAGTATCATTACCTTTGCTAGAGTAATTTGAGGGCAATTTCGAAACTTGTTGTACATTTCTTTCGCTTTAACTAGTCCGAAATCCTTTAACCCTCCTTTGAAATAATCGCTATCCACAGTTATACAGACTTTTCTAAATTTATTTTCGTCGTACTCTGAACCCCAACTTTTTTGAAAGTCTTTCTTTTCATAAAAGTCCCCAGTAGTACCCTTTAGTTTAAAAAGAATCTGTAAACAAAGTAAATCAGTTTGTTGTGTACTATATCTATCTATACTACAGCTTTTCTTTAATTGGAATATATTGTAATTTCCGTTACCTTATTGCAACCATGGACCACAAAATCACTGTCGTCAGTGATGGCCGCGGCAACAAGTTTTTCTCGTAGCAAGTAAGCAATCTGGTGATCTGCTTCAAAAGGCGCTTGCAAAAATCCAATCCCATGGAGCCTGCACCACTACATCCAAAAAAGAAAATGTTTTGAGAGAAAGTACAAAAATTGGATAAAGTTTTTGGTATTTGGTTGGGTACAAACTTACCTTTTTAAGGTTTCCCTGTATATCATCCCTGTTAAACGGGATTTGACCATTTCCTTTGTCGACAACTTCAGGTTCATCCTCAGAACTATTGGGCGTTTCCGAACTTTGTTGTGCTTCAGAAAACTCGGGATTGACACCAACAGCACCACTCTCAGTTTTTCGCTTCTTTGAGCATTGTTGATAGCGCTGTTCAAGCTCACGTTTCCGTTTACTAGTTTGCCTGTAAAATCATGTGGTACGCTTAATTAAAATACTGATCATACTGATACATTTATGATTATAAGGTTATGTGGTTGATTGAGCAGTACTTACTCTTCTCTGCGCTCCTTTTCTGCCCGCTTGGCTTCAGTGCGAGCGCCGTCAAAAACAAGTAGTACTCGAACATTATAGTACTCCAGCAATTTGACTTTTTGCATAATTGATTGTTCTAGACCGTATTTTTGGTCACAAATCGCTAGAAAAAGCACGACAAATGTCATTGATTAATTTACAATAATGTAAATGATTAAAGCGTACTAATGTCTTTGTACGTATCACAAAAAGAGGGCCAGTACCTTTGTAAATCCAACCCGAAACATCAACTGCTACGAGCTTGCCAGATAAATTGCCGATGTGGTACCCGCTGGTTATGGAATCCTTAAGGGTCTGCAACAAGTTCTTGACCCCCATCTTTGTAGTACTATTAACAAATTACAGGAGGTATTATTTACGTAATGCCATGTAAATATTGTAATGCTCATAATTAGCCTAAACGGAAATATGCATACTTATCACAATTAACTCAAATAACTTCAAATTTAACAATTAATTTGATAATTTACTTTCACCAATAAATAACTGCTGCAATCAATAGTAATTGATTATTGAATTATATTTTTTAGCAATTATTGAAGAAAAATAATTATACACCCAATATCTCAAGTTTAGCATCTAATTATGTACTATCACTCGTAATTACTTGGTGCAAGTAATGTCTTTACTACAAATGATTAAATTTTGACTACTGAATCCAACTTTAATTAAATTAATTGATAGTTTTTTTTAAACAATAAAAAACATATACTACAAATTCATTCACGGAATGAATTAAAATGATTGCGCATAGTCAATGCACGGCACCATACATGCGTGCGTTTTTTGGGTTTGTACTTGCCTCTTTCGTATGTGTATATGAATGCATACAAAATAAAAATAGTATGCAAAAAGTAGTACAACTCATGCATGAACTGCGATATTATGCAAAATCATATATTTATTTTATCAACATCGTTCTATATTACATTAATTCACGCAAATATAGTAATTATGATTTTAAAATGTTGGATTATAAAAGTTGAACTTGACGAGATATTGTGTTGATTGCACGGTGGTTGGAAGGTGAATCATAAAGTACCAGTATAAAAATATAAATGGAGTAAGCCTGAACAAAAATTTAAATGTGGTAATGAGTGTACAAGAATTTTAGTACACATGCTTAAAACATTACTACAACACATAAGCACTTTAATATTATTCAAAGTTCCAATTTCATAAACTTGAAGCAAATACACCACTTGTAATTCATTCATTTGGGCTTGAGAAAGTCAAGAAGAATAAAATACAACATATAAAATCATAGGTGCGCATACTGCATACATTCCCTCTATAAGAAAGAGAGAGTTGGAAAGTTTTCGAAATTTTTGGATATGAGTCGCAGGATTTTCTTTCAAACCATACCGACTTTCTCTTTCTCTCCTGCTAAGCACGTCCTGTACATGGATATACATTTCTTTTTCTTAAACCCTCTGTTACTCCATAACGCTTTTTTTCTAAGTGTTTATACAAAAAACTTTCTCCATACAGTACCACCAAACATTGTTCCATTTGCCTTTGGATCAGACACAATTGAAGCTGGTAAAATGGGCCAACTACAGTGCATTGCTGAATCTGGTGATGCTCCATTACATATATCTTGGTCTTTTCACGGGAAGGACTCGAGTACAAGTATACAAAAGGGAGTCACGATCATGAAAGTAGGTGAAAGAAGCAGCTTGCTTATAATTAACTCCATTACCGCGGAACATTCAGGGATTTTCAGTTGTAATATAAACAATGCAGCGGGTAATGCTACATATTCTACGGATTTAAAAGTTGATGGTAAATGATTTAGAAAAATTTCATATACTGCTTTTCCTGATGCGGCTTGCCAGATTACTTTTTTCCACAACTACCTATAACCTCCATAATATCCTCTTTTTTACAAAACGAGGCATACAAACTGTTTGTTGTAGGTATAAATTGTTATAAATTTGACTAGCATAATATTTATGTATATTTGAAAATGCTAGTCGCACCAACAATCATCCCTTTCACGTTCGGTCATGAGCCATTGGAAGCTGGTAAATTTAAAACGTTAGATTGTACGGTCGCAGAGGGTGATTTACCATTAACAATAACCTGGATATTCCATGGTCAACAATTATCATCGCAAATGGGAATTAGCACTGTACGGATTGGAAAACGAACTAATTTATTAACTATTGACGCTGTGGCTGCCTCCCATGTTGGGAACTACACCTGCGTTGCCGCAAATAGTGTTTCAACTAAAAACTTTACAGCGCAACTTCAAGTTCATGGTTATTATCATTTCTATATATTGCTCACACACCTTATCGCTATAACTCTCTCTATTGCGCTGCTTGATTTTTTGGTTGTACAGTTTTCTTCAATGTTATAAATAAACGTTAAGTAAGAAAAGAAATATTTAAATCTGAGCATTAAGAATTGCATGGTCATAATATTTTCAGTTCCACCCAGAATAGTTCCATTCGGAAGTAGTGATGATGAACCCATGAGCTTTGGAGACACACTTCAACTTACATGCGTAGTTTCATCCTCAGCAGATCTGCCTTTACAATTCACTTGGTCATTTCATGGTTCAGACGATTCGGGTAAACAGAAACAAGAAGGGGTCTCCATAATGAAATTAGGCT
>JAHZNC010006330.1:0-19438 GCA_027744095.1 Zhuqinia jingwanae
AGGTAGTGCAAGTTCTATACCAGGTAGTGCAAGTATAAAAGTGACTTTTAACTAAAACAGTCAAACGAATTTTAATATCCGCCCAGTTAGCATATATATATATATATATACATTCAGCCACACACACACTGGACCACCTCTTTAGGCCGCATGCTAAATTGTTCATTTACTGATTTTGGTAAGCATGTGTAATGGTCAGGCCAATGGAGCTTCATACTGACTTAGTTGTTAGAGACAAGTCGATCTAACAATATCTCCATAGCATATGCATAAATATTTTATGAATGAGTTTTACTTTCTTACATAATTAAAGATTCTTTCGAAAATGTAAAAAACCGCTGGGCCAGCCCAAAAACAGTTACAGTGTTCAATTTGCCCGAAAAATGCACTTCATTCGTCTTTTATCTGTGGATGGAATTCTAAAATTCATTTTTCTTAGTTTTGAAATAATCTGTAGACACTCTCAATAGAAATCTTACGAGTTAAAGTTATCCGGAATTTTTGAATTCTGTTTTCGGTACTCGATCCTATTAGTCAGTAGATACTATCAGTAGCAATTATGTGTTCGTTTCTTTGTTTATAGCGCTTGCATGCAAACTTCCATTATTGTATGTTTAGCAACATAATATACCATTTGCAACCATTTGAAACCGAATCATATTTGCAGTTTTGCAATTTCCATGATATTTCGTCAAAAAGTTAACATCACCACTCCTCAATTTAGAATTTAATTTTAAAATGCTGATATGAATCAAATATAGTTGAGTTGATTAGTAAGTGTTTAACCGACCATCAAAACTTGAAAATGAATATATACTACGAAATAATGGAATTTTTCTTCCAAAATTCCACGTGATAATCGAAACTTTTTTCAATAAAATACTTTATTAATTAGGCATGTTTATTAATATAAAAATTACAAGGATTGATTAAGTTTTCTGTCCATCCGACTGACCACGAAATCTTCAAACAGATTGTCCAAAATATCTTCACACAAAAACACACACACACACAGATATACATTTGGGAACATTGTTACGAACACGAAACCACGTTTGAAATCGATTCATTTAACAGCCAAATTATGAGGTGTTTAATATGTCAATGGCCAATAAGTCTATATGTATTCGAGAGACAAAGCGACCGGCTTTCACATGACTGCTCACTTATACAATTTACTGATTTGGCACAGAAGTTTCTTTTTTCTCGCACATTTTAAACTTTTCATTTATTCATATTTAGCAGTGAAATATGTAAATCTAATCCTACATATCAGTCAAGTCTCGTTTGGTTTTTTGTTTTACACTAAGTAATTAACTTAAAACACCAAAAAATATGAAAATCAAATTCCAAATGCTGCCTGTGTGATGGGAACCCCTTTACGTCAATCTTTGATCGAATCAATATTTTGCCAAACGTCATCAAATTACTGACAATTTTAAATTCATTACCTGTAGAAATATTTTATCGCCAGGGAAGACCTGACCCTTGTCGACCAACGTCACTGCCAAATTAAAAGGAGTTAAGCATGTCAGTTGTCAATCATTTTATATTTATTCACGAGAGAAAGCGACTGGCTTATCTTTACTGGCTTATCTTAAAACAATTTTGTTTAATTTATTTGTTTTTATTTTATTGCAAAATGAATTTCCTGAATGACATGCCATGTGATGATATGTAATCAAATGATAAAAAAGGAGTCTAACGTAGATCGGGTACGGTATTCACATCCTAGTCGATGTGATTTTATCTTCTTTTTCAACAAGAAAATCTAATTTACAATCACAAAATGCTTCTATTTTTAAATAAATTTTGTTCAATTTAATTTTTAATTGTAATAAAGTATTATATTATATGCACGAATTGTTCATTATCATATAATTATTATACGAGTTGAATCAAGTCAATCATTTATCATGTTACAAATTCAGAAATTTTCATAATTAATTACAAATATTAAACACCTATAATAATTTCTTCTTGATGGGTGGAAAAAGTGCAAACTGACATTCCAAGTGATCACTGTCATTAGATGATGACGACTATCCAGCTGAAACCTCATTACAATTATCATCATCATCGCTGTCGTTGTCACTCTCAAAACTGTTAAAATCATCAACGGGTTGTTGTTTTGAACCTTGCTCCTTATTGACCTCATCTTCTTTCACTGTTTTTAGTGTTGTGGTTAACCGTTTAATCTTTGCATTTAATGTGCCGAACTTGGTATAAGTTTCCTTTTGTTTGGCCAACCCATTCTCCCTGATCCACTTGAGTACATCGTTGCACTTTTGTGTAACACAATTTGCAGTAGTAGTAGCAGCAGTAACACAGGTACGTCTTGTGTCGTAGTTCTCGCAGTTATTCGCCTCTTTTTATTTTCATCAGCTGCTCTGTACTTGGCTGCATCACGAGTAAATTTATCAATTTCAGCCTTGGAGTGACTGGTTTGCTTCAAAAAATTTAACTCGTGTTCATGTCCAGTCCATTTGACGACAGCGGACACGGACATAATGCCGCTGTGGTCAACATAAAATGTGACCGACATCTGATCAGCTTCAATACCAGATGTGGGTATCCCTGATACACGAATTTCCCGAGCAGATGATTGTCTTATTTAAATTTTATATTATTGTTAAACAAAAATGGTTTTCTTGTTTTACCTTTAAAACGACCGTTGGTTTGTCTTTCTTCACTGTGGATACACTTTTCGTGTGCATCTCAGGTTTAGAAGTTTTTCTATAAATAAAAGGAAACATGACTCGACCTAGTGTCTCAAGACCAATAGTTAGTGGGACCATATCAACAAGCAGAAGGTTTTTGAGCATTTCGCATTTATGCCCCTTCAACACGGCAGCATGGATTGTGGCGCCAATAGCAACAGCTTCGTCTTTGTTGATATTTTTGAACAATGCCTTCCTATCAAAGTAATCTATCAACATTTCCTGGATTTTTGGGATTCTTGTAGATCCTCCTATTACGATAACGTCATGTATGTCTTCTTTTGACATCTCAGCATGTTTCATTGCCTATGAAATCAATAAAACAAGTAATAACGATCCTAAACAATAAGCTCACAAGAAACATGGGTATAGTAATTATAATTCATTTTAAACTATTAAAATATATAAATATATTTACCTGAGCTAGTGGACACATAAGTTCTTCGTATATAGATGCATTCCATTCCTCAAATTGGGGTCTAGCTAAGGTGGTGCTTGGCCCAATTTTTTCCCATTTGCCATATTTGGTAGTTCAATGCGTGCTGTTTTCAAGACTGACAATGTGCTTACATGCCGTTCTAAGACTTTGCATGGTTTCCGAACTACCACTGATGTCTTGTTCCGTTTCTTCCTAAATCTCATGTATGAGATTCTTCATCATATTCTCATTGAAGTCTTCTCCACCAAGTTGAATTTGACTCCGTTCAACACGAGTATAGAAACGTTAAAAGTACCTCCTTCCAGATCAAACACGAGGACGAGGCAAAGACGCTTTCCAACAAACTATTTAATATATATACAAAACCAAATGGATTTACAATTCATACAAATATGGAATGTATAATGTAACACTCAAATGAATCATCAATCTATCCAATGAATGAATAAATATACTTACATCATTTTCTGACTTGTTGTATCCATATGCAACTACAGCAGCTGTTGGTTCATTGATAATACCAATGACGTCAATTCCAGCAATTTTTCCAGTCAGTCTCGTTGATTCCCGCTGAGCGTCACTGAAGTAGGCTGGCACAGTGATTACAGCCTCTTTGACTACACAATTCAACCGCTCTTTAATATTCTTTTCATTTCCCATAATATTATGGATGGAAATTGCTCTAGACAAATCCGGTTTTTACTACCATTTTCTTCAATATCTATCCGGATTTAGCCTTTATCATCCTTTACGCATTGAAATGGATGTTTTGTCACATACCAAAAAGAGTGTTGGTAAGATTTCGGATTTTTGGCGTCCTCTCCAACAAGCCCAATACCATCCGGTTGATATGCAACGTAGCTAGGTGTACCCATAATCATTACTAATTATCTCGACGTGATCATCTAACCAGACGCACACGCCAAGGTCGTTCTGAGAGTCCTAAGAGGTTTATACTCTTTTTCATTATCATCAACAACACCGAAAAAAATGGCACAAGGGAATTTAGAGAAATGAACGGGGAAACAAACTCCACTGCTTTACGTCAGTTGTATATTTCCAACCAGTGAGAAAGTTGAACGATTGTGAAATCTTAGTAATATATTATACTTGTGTGATTTACAGTTATCGACTTGTGGGGGTAACAAAAACAATGCAATTTTTTATACAATTCCTGTTGGGTGTAAAGAAATGTTACGAGTTCATAATTAATACGAGTATTATTAATAGGAAAAGGTGGAAAATGGAAGTTCTTGACATAAAAGGAAAACTTACGTATCTGCAAGGGTACTCATACCGGAACCGAATAAAAGTGAATCAGGTATGTGATTTCTCCTCTTGGATGCACACAAACTTTTATCATCAGTCCTTGTCATTTTTTATTGTGCATAAAACCACAAAACTGTTTCTTTATGCACACCCGTAAGGCGGCTAGCTTGTACGTGAACTCACATCCTTACCAGCGCAAACGGTTTGTCAATTTGCCGCTTGTGGTAAGTACTATTTTTTTATATTCATTTGGGAGATTTTCATTTCCCTTCAATTCCCAAAATTTAATTATTAATAATAATTCAGTCTTATTTAAAACACTAAGGATCAAGTAAAACTTTAAAGTGTTATTTTCTACGGCTGTAGACTGGCAACTAAAATTTGTGAACTATAAGTCAAGTTGAGTTTATACTTCATTTTATGACATTTTCTGACGTTGGAGCAGAAAAGGTAACATTGGGGATTAAAAAAGTATCAACATAATTCCCATATATTGAATGCGTATTTCTACGCAACATTTTTTGCATGCAAGTGCATAACTACTTAGGTGGCTTGGATTAAAACTTTAATATATTCAAATAAATAATACAAGTGTAATACATTCCCTGCAAGGAAGAATAAGGAACAATGACCAAAAATTATTTTTAATATGCATATGTGATTTTATGGGGCGCTTTTGGTAGAGAGCGCTTTTTGTATGGAGCGCGTTTGGTCTTTGGAGCGCTTTTTGTATGGAGCGCTAAACGCCGGGAAGCACGCTCGTGACATTACGATAAAAAATATTATAAATACGTTATGGTGTGTGTGTGTGGATAAGAGTTTTAATGTAAATACATCCCCAAGAGATGAGATATTTAGAAGGATAGAAGTGTTCGATTATTTCAACATGTTTCAAGCAACCCCATGAAATGAGGCGAATAAATGAAATGACACGCATTCATATATTACAGTCAATGCATACTAAGTCAATGCGTGCATGGATAAGAGCGTAGTAGATTAAGAGTTTGCAATTACAAAAAATGATATACTATTTGGAATTATGTTAATGAGCAAATGAAAGGAATTTTACAAAATACTTTGTGTAGTCTGCAACGTTTTAACGTTTATTTGGTCATTGCTCATTCAAATTGTACATGTTAAACCATATAAATTTGGGGATGCAAGCTGGAGATGTTTGAACAACGATGGTTCGTTTTATGACCTCGTTTGTGGATTTCTTCTTGATAAATTGCTAATTTATTGGATACCAAGATTGTACGATTTCAATCAGCTTATATGCATTATCCGAAACACTATGCACATTTAAAAAGACTTCTAAGATTTTGCTTGGGTTCGTTTTACTGAAGGTAACTGCTTTCCGCTGTCTTCAGTTAAAATATGAATATAAAAAGTCGGCAAGACAAGGCAGTTTTTTTATCCCTTGTAAAACTGGATAAAATCACTTTGCACATATATGATATTTATTTGACTAACCATAAACCTATATCTACTACAGTAAAATCATAAACACGTTTTTCTCATTCTCTCAGCAGACAAGCAGTGAGACAGGAAGAATCTTACGTCTGCTTCACAGGTTTAACGAAAAAAATTACGACCAAAATAAATTATGCATATTAAACTGTTACTTCGTTGTTTCCGTTTGTATATGTATATATAAATATATTGAACATTATCACAACTACTGGATCGGCTTCCGGTGAAAGTTAAATATTATTTCAAATATGCAAAATTTATTTCATTTTAATTGTTTGTGAGTTAAACTCTATACATATATCTGACCTTGTTGATTAATAAATACAGACTCACAAACCATTTCAAATCTCATTTTTAGTTTAGAGCTTGCTACAATCATAAGTATTTAACTGAAGAAGAAGTAGTTGCTAAAAACATTCTGCGTAATATTCATGACATTAGAACAAGAATCATTTTGTTTCGTTTTTTGTTGTTTCTTCTTAAAGTAATCATTAAACAAAAAATCCTCACGAGTTGAGCTGTCAGCTGTGTCTACAGACAGTTGAGATGGAAGATGCTTGGGTAACAGTAAGTAATGACAAGAAGTTGTGTGGGATCCGCTATCATCATGGCTGTTTTATGAGATGGGTGACCAATACCAAAGAGAACGTTCCAGAGCAAGTGGAGGGTGTCAACCCATTATAAGCGATTAATTAAAGAATATCCTACTTGCAAACGAGACTTTGCCTGTATATGGCCAGTGGTGGAGGGGCGCCCTCTGTTTTTCAACATATACATAAAAAATATGTGCATATAAATTTGTTTTTGTTTTCATTATTATGCATGCACAGGTGACCAGGATAGTGTTTTCTTCCTGTGTAGAAGTGGAGTCCCGAGTCAAAGGAGAGAAAAGTTGTAAGATGGGACGAAAGGATCAAAGAGGATGCAATGAATAGCAATATATTTTCAAGCTCAAAATTCACGGGTAACACTCGATAATCATTTAGTGTCGTCGAGTGAAGAAAATATCTCTGGCGACAACGACGAAATGGTTTTTATTACATCAAATTATGAAGATTTGAATGACAACAGAGGAGTTGGAAGTAGCGGTCCTGACCGTAGTAGCAGTGCGCCAATGGTTCGACGACATTGCTACGAATGTAATATATGTCGTAAGTGGAAACATTTAATACATTTGTATGACATATGACATATCTTGCTTGTCCGGTTTGAATAATACATCTTTTTTAGTTATTAATAGGTATGCATGTGTTTTTTCTTTGTTGTTTGTTTTCAAACCAGTGCACAAAGTATAAGATGAGCCCATATCGATTACTAATACTGTTGCCCGCTTTGTGACTTCAAGTGTTCCTTAAGCGGAGACCTGGAACAGTTCCAGGAAGGATCACATTCACATGGACTGATTTTTGATTTCATATAAACTTACATTAAAGATTAACCATGAAGAATAGGTTCAACAAATTATATTAAGTTCAATGATTTTTTTGTTTTAATTGATATAATTTAATGTTTTCGTGATTACTTGTAAAATTGATTATACAAGCACTTGATAAATAAAAAAACGAATGACTTATAACATTATTCATCATTTGATTGTAATTAAAAGTGATATGAATATTTCGATTAAAATTGTCCCTTGAGAACCAATTAATAACACCAATTTACACCATTATCACCAAAACAAATAGTGCATAAATCTAATTTCGTACCAGATTAGAGGACGTACGATCAATTTAAACTAACAAGACAATTTAAATTCAATTTGTCATTCAAAAATCCAATTTTCCGATTTAGCAGCACAACGAAATATAAATATACACTTCAACATATGATGTTGTACTAAATATTATACAATAAAATGCCTCGTGTGTTTGCCTAAGAGTGAAGTGAACAGTTCAATATGCCAGTCATCCCCTTCTATACCGCTTGGAAAACTGCGCATCATCATTCAATAGAGTTGAGGTGCCTACACTATACACTTTTCCGTATTTGGGGGTGCCTACAATTATTTTTCTATCTGGGATGCCTGCGATACTAAAAGATATATGCAATATATATTTTTGTCATAATATTGGACAAAGATCAAGGATAATTTATAAGATTTACGTTTTAATTGTTGATTGTGTTATTGTTTGAGGATATAAAGTTAATTCTTGGTATAAATCCTTGACCTTAATTGACAATTATGGCATTCATTCTAGTAGGTGACACTGCGTATCGTATAAATACATATTTGCTTTTTAATCATAGTTTATGAGTGGTCTGAAATTTTAACGAGTCTCGAATGTCGTTTTATAATAAAGTCGTAATAAAGTTTTCAATGGACAACAACCAACAACACAAAAAGATTTTTTCATTTCGTGTGGTTTTTCATCATTGGAGCTAGACATTATACTCGGATTGGAGTTTGCAGAGGATTCTCTAAGTTTTTTCAATTAAGTTTTCTATAGTATCGGATAACAGTAGTAGTCCGTAGCCATAATATGATGTCAGAGACGTTTATATGACGTATATATTAAATAAAGGGGTACTAGATACATGAAAGTTGTACATTTCATAATTTATAGCAGTTATAATTGGCGCAATTATTATATCATAGTCATTGTGTAATTATTATGGGCAATTTTGTGCTGTCATTTGCTGGTCATGTGATTCAATTTTGTGCTACTATGCTATCTGTGCCAAAACTTGCTATTTTGTTGTGGTGGTAAATGGAATCGAATTGATTTGCTACTATGACGAACTATCTGTATTTATTTTTTGCATGCACATACCGGTATAGAATTTATAGCCTACTTCTGCATTAAAATAGCATGGGTACTGGCAACTGATGGGCAGATACTATATTTAAACGATTTAGTAACAGAGTACTTTTTGTTTGCTCTTTGTTTGTTATATAATACCGTTTTTTGCTTGTTTGGTGGTGCATAGTTTCAATAGAATTTCTCTTGAAAAATAATGGTGTATATGATATTGTATATAAGTTATATCTTGTGAACATTCAGAGGCGCAAGACACCCCAGCATCATTCTAATGCATGACATTAGCCAACCCTTTACTCCCCAAATGTCATCCATTAAGAAAACAAATATGGGATCGTAACAACAGAAATTCCAGTTTAGTTCCTTCCATCAAAAAATATTAAATTTTAATATATAACTCTATGTACATAAGTTAATAAAAAGGCGTCATATTCGCATTCAGCATGTCTTGCATGCAAAAGGAAACGGGTGTAAGCCAGAACCTAATAATTATAAACGTATTTGGAGTACTGGTTTTTTCCGGCCTTTTTTTTTCAACAGAGTACAGTTTTTTATTAAGAAAAGTGTTTTAAAAGCACATTTTTAATAAAAAATAAAATGCAAACATCCCCTTGGAGTAGGGGCGCGAATAGTTCATGTTAACATGCCCATATAATACATGTAAATGTCATAAACTCAAGCATCATGATTTTTAATTAGGTGTCCACTTTGAAATCGGAGTATATTAGTGAACGTTTGATGGATGATTTTATTTGATAGGAATTTGTCTCCATAGAAAGCGATTCTATGCGAAATTATCGCCAATTTTAACTGTTTGTTTATGCAATAACTTATTGACTGATCTTGTAATTCAATGATCATGAAATGTCGAGACTTCTATCTAAAAAATAATCAGCTTGTCTTTTCTTATGCGTGAAGTGATATTTTTCATGCAATTGAAGGAAAAATACTGATATAAAAGATTTGATGTTAAGCATTTTTTTAAATTATTGTAGTGTTGCTAGTAACTCAAATTGCATGATCCAAACAAAGACTAGAGATGAATAAATATTTAAATCGTTAATATAAAACTTAATTTATATTATGTACCTACTTAACGTATTATAAAAGTAGACAAACAATTGGTTTATCTTCGCCACACATTCCTTCCTCATTCGTTCATTATGCTTTCTTGGCACCACACAAAACTTTTTTTGTTCTATCAACTAACGTGTTGACACTTTCGACCCATTGGAGATACTTGAAAATCTTCAAATGTGTGTTTACGTTATGTGGTCTGAAATAATGACCCTGCTCCATAAATACTAAATATTAATTCTCCCTTGTTAGTGTCCTTGTCTTTATTTTATGGATCTTGTTAATGTGTAGTGAGCATGCGATGTAGCTTTCAAATAAACGACGTTCTGTTTAGAAAATAATTGAAAAAAATATATTAGAGAAAAATTATATACAACTACATAATAAACTTATAAGCTAGCTAATCAAATAATGTTTTTAAGACGAATTTTACTTACCACAATTATCCCAAACGCTCATATTACATTCGTCCTTTTCTATTTCAAGGGGTTTCAACCTAACATTTTTATGAAGATAGGAGCTGTCACTCATCCAAAATTGAATTCGATCAGCATCCACATTTTATTGCTCTATCTCATCTTCTGATGAACAGCTATGAGTACATTTATTGGGATCTTCCCTGACAGATCTTAGGAATTTCGTTTTCTCGCTTTTGATTTTTTCTCAGCGGCAGCAGTTGCTGATTGAGAAGTGGAGGATACTGCTGCTGCTGCTGCTGTTCCCAAATTTGTCCATAGCTCATAATTTTATTTAAGCAGGTATAATTTAAAAGTTTTCATCCTGTGATGTTCCTACGGGTAGTGCTTTCCTCTTTCTTCTATAGAGCTATTGTTGGAAGGTCTCCCAATGTTTGTATCCAGTTTCACGTTCTCCTCATCAGTGGTCTGTTGCTCTCTTTCGAATTAATCAAAAAAATCAGGTTAACATTTAATCCTTTATCGGTTTTGAATAAATAAATTAAATTACGTACACAAATAAATTAATAAATAAATTTTACTAAATAGTACCTAAAACACAAATCCAGTGTTCTCTGTTATCATCTGTGGGATGAAAAAGCTCACGAGCAGCATCACTCGCCTGTACTTTCCATGCCAGGTTGTTTAAAAACAATACGTTTAAGAAATGAATGACTGAAGAAAGAAAGTTTTCTTATAAATACGAATTAATAAATGAGTTAATATACATATGTAAATAAAACTTACGAGACAAAAGGAGAAAATTGTTCCCAGTTAAACCCAGTTGTGGTGCTTTAACCATTTTGGTGCAGCAAAGTCTTTCATCGATTCTAACTTTTTTAACCAGTTATCCTATTCTTTTGGTAGTAGCTGACATCTTTGTAAATATTCTTCTGTTAAAAAGTTTAAGCTTTTGATGAAATTCAGGTTGGTCAGTGGCTCTACGGCACTAACTGTCACTATATTTTCCATTCTGCTAGGATACAAAATACGAAAGAAATCATTTATACCTTCTGAATTTACGAATAAAATAAATGATAAAATGAATAATGAATAAATGAAGAGATTTCATAATAATAAATAACTTCGTTCGTTAACTTTAAGTCCGTCTAAATTCGTCACAAGTTAAATAGAATCAAACAAAATCTCACTTTTTCCGCTGTCTTGTTTCGAAGATGTCCGATAAATAAATGCCGATTGACTGTCAGCCATATTTATGCTCCATGAAACAAAAACTCACATACAGTATAAAATTAACTTATATTAACAAATATTATTCAAAGCCACTTCCGCCCTTTTTACTCATACGCCCTTTTTTCTTCTTGGAATGGAGAATCAAATCTAATCCAACTTTAAAATTAATGCGGATTAATTTTAATAGTCCAATATGTCCAGTTAAATCCGTTAATCATATTACTGAAGTCCTGTATGCGTTTTCTTGTCTTACACCCATACAAAATTTGATCTTTGTTCTACATATGCAACTATACAAATTGTTTTGAAACATTTGCTATAAATGATTATCATACATTAAATGACGGAAATGCAATAGTAATGTAGTAATGTGTGCACCCTTGTCAATTGTGTGCACGAAGTTCAAGTTCAAGGCGTAAAATTAATAAAATAAAAATATCTTTATAAAATGACATGCAACTATACTCATTGGTTCTTGAAGTCAACATTGATGTACTTGTGTTGTAATGATTCTCTCAATTCAAAGAGTTCAATTCAAAGAGTAACCAGAAGAATGTGTCCTCATCATTATTAGTATTATTATTATCTTGAAACAATAGAGGAAGTGTCTCTAAATTTTTGAAAAATTGATACAGATATTAAAATGCTGATGTTGATGCTTTTGTATACCTGATACCATAACCAAAATATGACTACATGGTTCGATTGTTATATGTACATATGTATGTTTAGGCTAAAAATAGTATGTTACTGTCATCAACTCGTCTGTGTAGAACAGCTTGAACCCTTATAACTAGATAGTATAACTGGTCAAGGTCACCAAAATTGGCCCCATTTATTCTACAGGGATCCTCGCTATTAAAAAAGAAAATCATTTTGAAAAAAATCATTTATGAATTGTATTGAGTGATGTGCTTACTCTATTTGGTTGTCCCACATCTTGACACGAACATATCTCCCTATTTCGGAATATAGCCTAACATTTGAATACACTTTGCTATCAATTGTCAGATTGAACTCAACGCAGTTTACCCCTGGCGTAATACATTGTGGACGAGACCATTTCATCAGTAAAACCTGGATGATTGTACCAGTTGAAGTACGTGCTAGAGTATAGTTCGTAGGATTGATCAATCATTTGAGCGACGTTTGTGTAAACCTTTGGACGCATGGGACTTACAAGCTTATCAATATTTTCTCGTTTGTAAGCACTGATCGAAATCAGAGAAATCAACATGGCTACTGAGCCAGTTATCCTGAGGGGCAGAATGGTCGCCTCCTTCCTTTGACATATAAATACTATCTTCCAATACATTTCCGATGCAATCAATTAGTACTCGCGACAATTGGGAAAAGAAGTATTTAGGCCTCCAAAACCACTTATTGGTGTCTGAAAAAAAGCTGGTGTACGAAATTGGGAGAGTGACGAGTAACACGACCAGAATGCCCCACCACGAAGCCAGAGAGTAGGACACAAGCTCCTCGTAAACAGTTTTGCCATTATTAAAATGACCACAATTTAACACATCCAAACTTATTTGTCGTACGGATACATGCGCAGGTAGTTTTGAATGGACTTTACCAAATAAAATTCTGGGTAAAATTGTTTTATGAATGGATTTTGGATTGCTGCATACGCAATTTGTAGAATGGAAACCACAGAAAGTGTAACACGCCGCGTCCTTTGAAGTAGTTTGGTAATAAGAAGCAGGAGGTAGAAGGAGATGTGCTGCTTGGCAAATATATCTATTTATTCTCCGCTTTGATCCCGTACTTTAATTTTAAATAATTCTACAATTTATGGCAAAGCGAAACGTCCAGTCGAATAAGATAGTTGTAAGCCGCCAGCTCTCCAAATGACCACGGTGATGAAGATCAGGATTTTGAAAATTAAAGGAAAAACTGATATGACAATTGTTGGAATGCTAAAAAGCGACTATATATACATTAAAATGTTTGCTTTAGTTACCGGCATTGCTAGCATTTCATCACAATAAGAAAGTTCACTAAAATCAGTCATCCTTCAACCCATCATCATCATCTTCATCTATATATAAGCTTATTGTCAATCTTCAGTATATTTCCGCTTCACCAGCACCATTATCATCATCCCCACCATAACTAGCTAAAAAATTTGTATTTTTCCACCCTTTTTGTCATCGCGTGCAGCATATCCAATAACAGAAGCAGCAGCTAAACTCAGGTCATTAACAAATACAAAATCATCAATTTCATTTAATTCACTCAATCAATTGATAGGTATCACCCTTGCGTACCAACTAACGTTATTTTTCTTCCCCTATATCCCCAAAACTAAATACAAAAGTTTAAAATCCCTCATTTAAGTAACCCAACCATTACAGCGCTCACAATGGATTTTTTCAAAAATTTGACTAAAAGTTACAGCTATTTATTCCTATTACTGCATTCGCTCATATTCCGAAGGAAAAGAAACAAAGGAACTCCGTAATAGTTTTTGTTTGTTTTTATTATCCAACATTGGTATATCTTATTATGGACTTCGAAAGAAGTGCATTATATTTTGGCGTTGTCGGCCGTCCAGCCGTCCGTATCCACGATAACGCGAAAACTAAAAGTAATTGAAGAATTCTGTTTTCGGTAATCGATACATAAGGTCAGTAGCTCAGAAGGGGTTGAAGACCAGGTCATATGTTCATCCAACGGAAGTATGCAAGACAGATAAGCAATGACCAGCTGTATCTACGATATCTCAAAAACTATATGAAATTTTAAAAATCTGTTTTCGGTAAGCGATAGCTCAGATGTGCTTAAACTGAGGTCATGGGGTCATCCCCAAGGGGTAAATAAGGCAGATAAACAATTTATACATGGCAGTATGTACATAGGACGCATGCACTAAATAGGAACCGGACATCCTGAGTTCGAAGATGATGTCCATTTTGTCATAGCATTAAGTTAGTTGTAATTAACTTTAACTAATTATAATTACCTTTTTTAGTCAGATTTCAATCAAACTCAGTACATGTATGTAATCGGACGTGCTGAGTTCGAATATGATATTTTTTTTTAAAGTACAATAAATTCTATCAGAATGGAAAAAAAACACCACCTTTTTTACCCAGAGAGAGAGAATGAGAGCAAGCGAGAGATTTTTGTATGTGTACAGTAGGCATGGTAGCAATTACAACTAGAAGCGGTTCGGAGCAATAATGAGTCCTTGTCCTGTAGTTAGGGTTGGCTTTTAAAAAAATGTCATTTCTTATCACTAAGACAATGTCCGAAAGGTGGAAAGACATTTATTTTGTACGGTCGGACATTTATGAAAAATGTCATAGTACATAAATGTCCAAAATTTCGGACATTTATGAAAAACATCATAGAGGTAAATGTAGAAAAAAGCGGCAAAAACTTGCGTTTTATTTCACCTGTACTACCAAACCCACAAAAGAGTGAAGACCAGCATCAATGCATGCATGCATAAATGCATCGTTGTCATTGTATTTCTTGCTACTTATTCGCTTTAAGAAACAAGTCATCATATGGTCCATTTGATGATGTTGATGATGCTATGATCAGATCATTGTTGTTACCACAATAAGCGGCACTACAATTTAAAAAGGTATATATGTATATATTTGTTATGACTCACCCATCAGAGTACTTTCCATTTGGAATTATGTTTTCCCCCATAAGCATATGATTATTAATCATCTCGCGGATATTTTTGAGCATTCAAACGAGTTTGCAATTTTCAAACCAATTATCTTCATGGAACATATCCGGGAAGTTGTTTACGTCATACCACGTCCAGTCATGTCTGCGAATACCAATGACACTACAATGTCCCCGGTCTTCATTAGTTCTATCTCTGAACCATTTTTTACTTGATGACAACCTCCACGACGTGGAAAGCCCTTGTTCCATGTGAGGAACTGCAAATCTGTGATAGAACGTCTCGTAAAAAATGTTGACTTTGATTTCGGAAACAGTTCCAAATTGTTTAGGTAAAACCAAGTTCCTTTTGACAAATCCGTGGACGCTTTCTCCAGAGTAGACCAAGGACTACGAAATGCCATTATTGCTTGCCAGAGTTGAGATACAACCGGAAAAGCCTCCAGCTTACTCATCAGCGTAAAGTTATAATTGAGTGGTAGTTTATCAAGATCCATTCGTAACTTCTTCCAATGATTAAGATGCATATCATTTCTGGTAGCACATATGTTCGGAATCTGTTTTTTGTAAGCTGTCAAAAGTGTCAATGGAGTAATTAAAAAGGAACGCGCTACCACCTCCCCTATTAAAGTTATATTTTACATGCCCTTGTTCTTCCAAGCAAAAATTTATAATACATTTTTTAAATGCATTTTAATACGGAGCAGTTAGATGATGAATTTACTTGTGTGTGGGCATACAAGTGTATAGTCATGTACTCGGTCGGTATCGCGAAAAGCCGAAGGCCTTTTTTTGTTGTTGCTGTGTGTTGTATAGCAGAAATGTATGCATGCTACAAAGCACAGAGCAACTTTTTTGATTTTTGTGAAGGCGGAATGAGACAAGTGCAAAGTAACATGTGGATGCACTTGTTGCTTTATTATTATCATCAGCAGCAAAAGAGAATCCCAGCATCACCAGCAGCATTATTATTATTATTACTACTTTGATTTTTTTGCGAAAAAATTATAAGTTGTCTGTCGCGTGTATTTTTTGTGTGGATTTTTTTGTGAGTGTGTTTGTGTGTGTATTTATATATTTTTGAAATGTGTATGTTTTGCAGGTTGACTGTAAACTCTTTTTGTGTGGGAGTGCACAACCCATGATGAGTGTGTGTATGTACGCTGGGATGTTGCTGATGAGGGCTCTTGCGTTAACTTTGCACAGTTCACTGGTTCACCACATCAGGTATACTGTGAAATTATATATATTTAAGCATGCATTCTTTAAAAACATTTTCTTTTTTTGTGTGTAAGGTCTGCTCTTTTGGATATGTTGATGCTGATATGTGTGATGTTACTACCACCACTCAACTACCTCCACCAGCACCAATTCATGAGCAGTTAGTAAGTGGAAATTACTCAGGTTGTAAAATCTGGTCTGTCACAAGGGCCGTCGCATTGGGGGCTCGTGCTAGGCCATGGCGGCCCATAGTTTATTCATGATGTTTACCATGTAGGGCCTCTATAGGGACTGGGGTATAGTCATAAGCGCTGTGTAGGGCCTAGGCCATGGCACCCTTTAGCAACAAGGTACAAAAGGTCAATATGGTGCCCTTTACCCACAGGTAAAATCCATTTGTATATTAAACCGCGCGCCCAACCGCCGGGGAGAGGGGACCCCGCCCCAGCCCTGGTATCATTATATCAACCACTGTACACATGAAAGTTTATATATTAGAGTTTATATATCCATGACGGTTTGCTTGGCTATTTTTATCTTTTGAATAAAATACCAGTCTTTTGGGAATTTTCATTTCATTCCGAATTTTGCAATCCTAAAAATGGTAAATCCACTATTGCATTACGTTGTTGCAAAACAAGTTTAGGGTTTTTCTGTTGAGGATACAGAAAAAATTAAAGAACCGAATGTTTTAAAGATGAATTAGTTGTCATTTGGACGTTTTACACACCAGTGAAAAAAATCAAAAACAAATGCTTAATGTGAAAGTTTTTGTGCTTGTGTTGCTGCACCAGCATATGGTTAATTCAAAATGCACTTTTTTAAATTATCAACTCTTTTTTTTTACATATGTGTTTAAAAAAATTCTTTGTGAACAGCCAGGTGAATACGACCATTTTTATACAATGGTTCATCGCGCTCGTACAGAGTACAAAAAAGCAAGAATCCCTGTTGATGCGTTTGTCAACACCACGACATCAAACCAATCCAAAATGTGCCCATCAAACTTTTCTTTTTCTCTCAATTTTTACTTGCAACAAAACAATTTATTTTATTATATGCAATTTTTTTTCTTTATCAGAAAAAACGAAACGAGTCTGCAGTCTTAGTTTACATCTCAAGTCTGCAGAATTTCAACATTGTCTAATCGCTATGGGATTGAAAATTTTAATAAGACGGATGCTGCGTTTTTTAAATTAAAACGCAGCATTGAGATTTACTGGAAGTTGCAAATTCATCACACAATTCAAAAGAAAATGTTCCATAACATTTAGAAGGAAAAGCAGACGAACAAGTGGAGGACTTTTTAATGGAATACGAAGCCCACTAATTCTTGGCTTACCAAACAACTACGCATGCAATGTAATTAAGCATTTTGTATTATAAACATTCTACAATTTTTATTTTTGTATTGTATATTTGTATTGATTTAATTTTTCATAGGGAACAAGGGATAAACTATCCAGATTGGCTCGTGTAATTTGCTTGTCATCTCAGGCATTTAAGAATCTAAGGCAAACTGGAATTGTATTAAATAATTTTGGCTTTGCATATGCGCTGATGAATCCATCTCATCAAATTCATGATTTCTCAGCAAATGTAACATTTTAAACTACAAAAAAACCCACTGCTACAAAAAATAGTAATTAGAGTTTTGTTGATATATATTTATTATTTTACATTTGTTTACACATTATTTTAAAATGAAATAAAAATATTTATTTACCATAAACTTTGCTCGACTCTTTAAAGATATAGCATCATGATAAAACGTGCATCAACTTACCTTTGACTTTTATACCAATTTGAAATTAAAACACAAATATGGTATAAAGGTAACATGGTGGTTGAGGGGCATTTTTGCTACATCTCTTCCTTCAGACTTCTTTCATAGTCATCCATTCTTCAGTCTTCATCTTAGTCTTGATTTCCAAATGATAATGTATCTCATGGTTAAAATGCAATGAATATCACATGTCAGCATTTTTACATTTCAGCAAGTTCAACTTTTTTCAAATCATGAAATGATATCCTCTCCAAATAATCTTGTATGACATTTTAAAATCATTTACCTGAAAACCGCATTTAAAAAAAATCAGAGGTGAACAGCTGGGGTTCATGATTAATATGAAAAACGAAAAATGATAATGCTCATCAACAAACGTTTTGGGTTTTTATACTTAACATTTTAAACTACTTTATGTAACATTATGAAGTAACTAAATGGTGTGCATTTTGATATTATCATATATCATAAATTTTATTTTACTTGCATATAATGCAATATAAACGATTATAAAATATATAAAAAAGTTTATATCTCTCTGTGTTTTTTCATTTTTCATCATATGCCAACAACCAATACATTATTTACAAAAGCCAATTAACGTGTATTTGCAAGGCAATTTATATATTATAATAATGCATCATATATGGTTTAGTATCCTCAACCTTTCCAAATATACTTAAGATTTAATATATTTTTTAATTTTAAATATTTCAAACATTCTTGTCACTATTATGATGAGCATTCTACACTATTATCATGTTTACATTCATTCATCTTTCTTCATATCTTAATCACACACCAGTCAATGTCATCGTCATCTATTATGGTGTGCTTACTATAACCTAAACTTGTTTTAGCTTTCATTAGCTCTGTATGCATCTTTTCTCTACATTTTTCATACAAGTAAGAGCAAAAACAGATAGTTGCCTTATTGGGTCCGCGCTTTATTATGTTTTAGTGGCAGAGCAACTATCTATTTAGAGAGTTGATCGGGTGCAACTATCTATTTAGAGAGTTGCTCTGCACCAACTATTATTGCACTGGTGCAATAATCTTTGCACGTCACAAAAAAAGTTGGTGCAGATTAAGAATCTGTATATGTACATATGGTAGGTATGCAGTATATAGGTATTCAGGCATATAGTATTTATGTAGGTACATAGTATGTAGGTACATAGTATGTAGGTATATATTATGTAGGTATATATGTATATATTGTTATGATGCATCTTAAATATATATGTACCTAGCTGTACTTTGTTTCACAGCACTAGTGATGATGATTTCACGTGTGTGTATAGCAACCAGAGCAACAGGTTTTCTGTTCCGAGATTCCTGCAACATAATAAAAGTACTGTGCATGTACGTGTTGCAAGATACAAACA
>JAHZNC010006331.1:0-12116 GCA_027744095.1 Zhuqinia jingwanae
ATAGCTAAGGTCAGCAGCTCAGATAATTTTGAAACTGAGGTCATGTGGTCATCCCCAGGGGGTAAGGAAGGCAGATAAGCAATTTATAAATGGCAGTATATACATATGAGGCATGAACGCAATAGGAATCGGACATCCTGAGTTCGAATATGATGTCTGTTTTGTAATCCCAATTAGTTAATTGTAGTTAACTGATAATAATTAACTTTTTTAGTCAGATTGCGATCAAAATCAGTACATATATGTAATCTGAAATGCTAAGATCGAATATGACATCTAGTTTATTGTAGTACGAAGGCCATAACGACTGCCATTACGTGCGTTTATTATGGACTTCGAAAGACGTACATTATAATTTGGCGTTGTTCACCGGCCGTCCGTCGGTCCGTATCCACGATAACTCGAAAACTGTAAGGAATTTTAGAATTCTATTTTCGGCAATCGATACCCAAGGTTCGGCCGCTCGGCCGATTTCGAAGATGGAGTCGGGGGGTCATCCCCCGGAGGTATGGGGGGCGGATAAGCAACGGCTGGGCTTATCCGTGATATCTCGGAAACTATACGGAATTTTGGAAGTCTACTTTAGGTAATTGATACCTTAGGACAGTAGCTCAGATGTCTTGGAAGATGAGGTCATGGGGTCATCCCCGGGGAGTAAGGGGGACAGATAAGCCATGGATGCATAGTACTCACATATGAGGCACATACATAATAGGAATCGGACATGCTGATTCCGAATATGAGGTCAATTTTGTAATATAAATTAGCTAATTATAGTTAACTAATTATAATTAACTTTTTTAGTCGGATAGGGACGAAAATCAGTATATGTATGTAATCATACATGCTGAGATCGAATACGACATCTATATTGAAATCGCAATTAGTTAATTGTATTTAACTAACTATAATTAACTTAGTAGTCGAAACAGCAGAAAGTAGTGAAAACAGGTCATAACTACTGCTTTACTTAGGTTTATTTATTTTCTGCTACTCGCGTAAATTTTCTTCTATTCGTCAATAACTAGGATCTCACGAAATTTCTTGTGTGATAATTTAGATTAAAACTGAAAAAGTGGGACGTGAGAATTCCTGATCATAAAACAGAGTAAAGCAGTGTTTAATTAATTGATAACAAAATGTCTACGTAATTAAAGTTTGAGCGACGGCTTATTTATTCAACTACACATTTCTTGTGATAATGCATGATACAAAGTAAAAGTATGAATGAGAATGATGGTGAAGGTCACATTCATTCCATCCTTCTGGAATATTCTGTGGTTGATGGATTGGCTTGGCGGAGCAGATAACCTGATGTGATTGTCATACAACACATGGATTCAAAGGAAGACATATTTGTATTTGTGATACATAAGTTTAAAGGTGATTCAAAGTTGTTGTTCATTTCTCGTTTGTTCTAGAACTTTTTGTTTAGGTATTGCGTTATTGCGCTTTCATTCTTTCGTATTGTTTCTGCAATCATGCCTTCAACTGCAACCATGCCAACTCGGAATTTATTTTGTCGCATCTTTCTTCGGTTTCTATTGATATTTCTCAACTGTCTGATAATACTAATTGGTTATCCGGTTTTACTTGTAACAGTGGGCCCACTATGGATTTATCGGTGTGCTGTGAAACTCTACATAAAAATGCGAGAGCCCCGGGCTGGACCAATTCTTGAGGGAATTGATGGATTGCTTGCGGATTCGGATCCATATTCAAATCCATTGGTCTTATCATTTGGCTCCGTGTATTTGGCCGATAAACTGGATGTAGCAGAGGTAGTCAAAATTCTTAACGAAAAAGTCATCAAACCAAATTATTATCCAAACTTGAAACAGAAAATTGTGAGAAGACTTGGCTACCACTTTTGGTACCCTGCCAACAACTTCAATCTGGAAGACCACGTCAAGTATCTCAACTCTGAGGACCCACAAAAGCCTGTTACCAGAATGGAGTTAAGGGATTACATCACCAACATTTTCAGCAATTTACCTTTCCATTCGGGTAGATCCCCGTGGGAATGTTTGGTTGTTCCAAATTTGATTGACGACCTCGATCCAACAATAAAATCTGCGGTGATACTTCGATCCAATCACTGCCTAGTTGACGGTTACTCTGCGTTGTCAATTGCTGAAAAATGTGCTATCAAACCGTGGAAATTCTCCAATGAAATTGAAGCTTTGAGAAGGCAAAAGCCAGTCAAATCAAATCCTTGGACAGTATTTTGGAAATTTGTAGTAATTTTTTTGACCGGCCCATATTACACTTTACATCCTATTTGTTTTCCATTTGATTGGAATACATTTGTTAAAAACATTTTTGACTCCAATTTCAAGAATTTTTGGCATTCCCAATCTGCTGAAAATATTCCCGGTGCCAGAATGAGAAATATAAAAACAATGCATGGTGTGAGCATGTCAAGTTTAATTGCAACAACCGTCAGTCACGTAGCCTACAAATCCATGAAACGAGCTGGGATACTGACTCCCACGAAAATACATGCATTTCTAATATATCCCCTTCCTGGCCATCCAGCTGCCCTCACAAATCACTGGACTATGGCAAGAATACCAATTGAAATTGACGAAGCTAATCCTGTCAACACTTTAAAATTTGTGGAGGGGCAACTTCAGAATTTAAAAACTTGTCCAAGTCCTTTCATCTTTTTTCTAATCATGCAACTATTTTCCCTCACTCCATGTTTTATGCGCTACGTGACTCAGTTCCTTACACCATCAACTTTACTTCTCACAAGTTTGCCGGGTCCTTCTCAGGAAGCAGACATTTGTGGTTGTAGGGTGAAACGAGTTGGGGTGGCTGCAAAAACAACGAAGGGATATCGTGAGTTAGATTTAATTAAAACAATAAATTATAAAAACAACAATTTATAATTGTTTTGTTTTCTATTGCTTTGTTATTATTTTTTAAAGCGTTTTTCTTTACTTGCTTCGGATACAATGGGAGCTTTAATATCGATTCTAGAGGACCAGCATGTAACCTACCCACTCAGAAGGATGCAGATTACATGGCTGAAAGCGTGATGGAAACTCTGGCTGAATTTGAATAGAACGAATACCATCAATAAAACTATCTGCAATTTATTTACTGATTATAACAAAGTTATCAAGATTTTTTCCTACATCAGTTTATGTAATAATTGTGTTGCTTACAAAATAATCCTGTACTTATTTGAAATATAATACAATGCTCTAATAACTTTATGAACAATAAACAATTGTTTCCTTTCCGAACAGACCTTTAAGTTTTATGCATGGGTAAAGTACAGTGCAGCTTGACTAAAGCTGTAAAAGCAGAACCGTCGCAATAAAAGTACAAGTTTGAAATAATGTTCAATATATTATTGCGTAGGTACTTTAGCCAATAAATTTAAAAGAAATACATGTATTGATTTGAATTGAACTAAAATGCTTTGTTGTCAAACAAAATCAGATAACCTGCTTTTCATTTTGCATGTATAAGCTGACCAAACGGTACGAACAGAGTATCAACTTGTCAAACATTGGTGGAAGAATTTGGGCGAATTCAAAATATATTTTGTTTCGTCGTTCGTTTTTCATGTACATAGGTATATCACACTTTATGTGAGGAGCAAAACTCGTCCCCAAACTGACTGGTACCAGCTAATTCTAATATTTCTAATCTAATATCTTTTGTTCACATGTTCGTGCGTCATACACGTATACTGCGTCTCAAGTTTTAACTAGAATGAATAACACGTGGAAAAATATATTCAAAATATAATAAGAGTGAGGACTAATTATAACGTACATACGATTACCTGAATGATGATCCGGATTCATCAACATAACATAGATAATGCTTGTTCTTGTTCATTACGTAAAAACCTGAAGATATCAACAATAAATATCCCTTTTATGATCTTCCCGACACTTGAATGAAACAATAAATGTTTCTGGATTTTTCATGGAGGTAGGTGATATCATGATTGCTTAAGGTGTAAAAAAATTCAAAGCAAATAGATGTATCATTTCATTCAGAAATGACGCATTATTAAACATTACCTATGCAATGTTGATGAATTCGGATAAAGAATAAACCGGAACAACCAATATATAGAAGTAGCGTACGCTGATTCGACGATTTCGACAATAAAAAAATCGATTTTTTTCAAAATTTTGATTTCAATACCAACATAGCCCTTGTCCTAAGGAATATGTATAACCAATTTAAAAACAATCAGATCACTCCATCAAAAGTTACAGCGCGAACGGACAGACGGACGGACAGCCAGACAGAATGACAAAACTATAAAGAAGCTTACGCTACTTAATAAACATGAGCATGTAGTATGCTTGCTTACAATTTTATGTACTCTATAATTAGTCATCAATCTGATTTAATATTTAGTTAATATGTTTTCCAGTTGTTATACACTCCAGTTAAAAATTAAAACAATGTATACCTGTTTGGTGCATGACAACACAACAAATGATGCACGAACGAGTGTGCAAAAGATATCTGATAAAAGGTAATAAAATATTAGTTCTTTTGTGACGCTTTGTACCATCAGTGTGTTTGAAAATCCAGGAATATGTATTTTATCAATCAAATTATGGAAAGATCACTAAAGTAGTATTTATTGTTGATATATTCAGGATTTTCCGTAATGAACAAACAACAAACATTACCTATGGTATGTTGATGAATTCGGATTATCATTCACTATCATATCATTTATTCGGAGTATGCTTCTATGAAATTTTATGTGCTCTATAATTAGTCCCCAATCCCATTCTATTTTTATGCACTCCAGTTAAAACTTAAGACGCATATCTGCATGGTACTAATGACGCACGAACGTGTGAACAAAAGATATATGTGCTAGTTGGCAATAAAATATTAGTTGGTTTGGGAGTCTTTGTACCATTTTTTTGTTTTCATGGTACAAGCTTTTTACTTGTTCGTATCTCTTCCTCGTCGTGGGAAGGGGAAATACAACGAAAAAACACACTGCACCAGGTTGGGAATGTTGAGAAGGGCATATCATATCTACATAAGTATATAAGAAATGTAGTCTGAGTTACATTTTACAAAGTATCTGATGAAAAATGATGCATGCTTGTAAGATAAACCGAATTGAGACAGTAGTGGTCAGCCCATTGCATGTAAATAATTTCAGTCAAGTTATGCAACAATTTCGACTGGCAAAACAAAATAATTACTATTGATGATCATGAACTTTTTCAGACTGCTGTGCTCATTCCCATAAACAACAAACCTGGCAGTTATAAAAAGCACTGCATCCCCAAGTTTTATGTCGTAGTTTTACCTGGCATTCAGCAATTTAAATTCCTAGTTTTCGTGGTTTAAATATTTTTGGTTGATGTGATACTGTTGAGTTGTTGAAAAGTTTTAAAAATATATATAAAAAACAAATTACTCAGCGATCGTGGTAATAGTCAAAACTTGTCAATGTTGGGTAAGATTTTATTTTTCCTATTTCATGTTCATCTATTGCGTGTTTTTATTTACTTTTATTGACCTTTATTGCTTTGCACCGTTTTGCATAATATACCGTTTAAACGGGTAAAGAAGTAGCAAAGCAACTTTTGAACTTTTAAGTCAAGTCTCGAAATGCATGACTATCGATTTTTGCGAATTAGCGGACTAAAAAAAAATCATATTCGTTTTCATCGCATCGAGTTACATCGATTTATACAATAAAAATGTTTTGCACATTTGTTTGCAAATTCGCCAATTAGGGCGCCAGTTGGCAAAAATAATTATCATAATCGTAATTTGCGTGTAAAGTTACCCCTGAATACTGAGTTTCATGTGAATTGGCTTAATTGTGTAAGAGATATTAAGACTTTTGTTGAAAAGTTATGTACGTACATGTACGTACGTACCAACGTACGGAACGGAGCATTTTGTAACGTAGCTAAAGCAAGCGTTACTACTTAAGACCCCTTTCTGAGGTGAAAACGATACTGATTACCAATAAACCTTATAGTAAGATTTAATATACGAGCATCATTCATTCAATTGAAATTGAAATCATTCGTATTTCTGAGATATTAATATTTGAGTGATTTTAACACTTCATAAATATTTTTTACTCTCATTCTGAGATATTGATTTTTGAGTAAACTTGACGGTGCAGAAATTATTATCTGAGTTGTTACGGAAGCGCATTGCAATATCGTGAACGGACATATATATATATATAAAGCCACAAATGATCAACAGAGGTAATTTGTAAAGCTCAAATCTCTGATGCTCGTAATAAAAGTAAACGTCGTAGATGTTTATCAAATTCCCGAAAAATACCTGTTCTCCGATTAACCGACTTCCCGATTTATTTTTCTGACTTTTTTTGCAAACTTCCTGATTTAAAAAAAGCAACTACCCGATAAAACTAAGTCTAAAATACACACTTTTTACTTTGGTAATTTCAACGCAATATATATGGTCATCACAAACTGAAAGCTAAAAGCTTAAAAGAACTAGATTTTTTATCACCTTTTGGTCATCATAAAATATTTTAAAATATCATAATAATACATGAGCATGCCTAATACAATTCGTACTTACTAAAATTTCTTTTTGGTATGGAACAGCGTATGAAAGTTTTATTTTATGCATGTTTCAACTTAAAAAATAGGGTTTCATGCTATATTATGTAGATATCATGCATACAATTGCTGGTTTTTGCGTTTCTGTGCATGTAGATTCGCATTGTAGTAGTTTACAAGAAAGTTTTTTGTCATAATTTGCTCATTGTGTGGGACATATAAATTTTCTAATAGGAGGCTTTGCGTCTTGCATATGCATGCATGTCATGAAATGTTGGCATGTGCAATTATGGTTTTAAAACTGTCGAATGCTATAAGTGAAGCACAAGCAAAATGAGCTTTCCATACACGGTGCGGACGATTGATGATTGACTGCAATAGCAGTGGGCAGTGAACAACTTTTTACTGTGATTCTTTAAAAGCTTATAACTTACTGGTGTTGTGTTGAGTGAGATATGTTACTATCCGGTCCAGCAACATTACTCTAAATGGGTCACATAGATTTTAAAAACCGGATACTTAGTATTTTTGTGGCGGGTGGTTAGTTTCTTTCACCAAATACATCGGAAAGTTGGTTTTTCGGTTTAAAAACAAAAAATTGGGAGATCGGTAAATCGGATAACTGGTAAATATTCCAAATTCCATTGATTGCATATATAAATTATTTATATTGTGAATCGTACATTTAACGTACATTTATTTATAATAAATGTACGTTAAAATTAAACATGTAGCAAGGTAGTGGCATGCAAAAAATGCTACCTTCACCCCTCCCCCGTTTGGTACCCCTTTCGACGTTGAGGGGCACTATTAAATTTAAGAGTTGAGAGCTGAAACTTGGTATATACACTGGTAGGGACTCACTCATGCGTATTAAAGTAAAAATTCAGTGTACTCCCTAGTGGGGAGTATATAGACTAACTTCCGTATATATGGCAATTACCGTTTAAAACTTGGTACCCACATACAAAGTGAATCAATAAGAGATGATTAATAAAAAATTTGGCCTGGGGTCATATTGTCATCCCCCGTGATAAGGGGTAAAGTAGTTTTATGTAATTTGACCACTTACCCAACAGTTGCGGGGTAGACTTTTTTTAAATGATTACCCATTAGGGACTCCTTATGAAGGTAGGTACCAAGTTACAAGCGGCAATTCCTATGTATACTAATGTTAGTCTCTTTACCCCCCAGTTGGGGTAGACTGAATTTTTTACTTAATTACCTCTTATTGATTCACTAGGAGTGTATATACCAAGTTTCAGGCGATAATTCCCATAAATACGGAAGTTAGCCCATTTACTGTCCACTGGGGATGAACTGAATTTTTTAAACTTAATTGTCAGTTAGTGACTGACTATGATACGGTCGAGGGTCCATGGAAGGCCTAAATGATCTTGTGCTTTGTTGCTGTGCTGCTTTTCACAATGGTGTATGCACGTTGGTGATGTTCATTCGGTTTAACCACAAGCTACCTCCAATGCGATATATAATAATAGCAATTAGATACTTGTCGTTCACTTACTAAAATTAGAAATTTTAGTCAGTTCATAAATACTGGTACGTGTACCTGTGTAACAGGGCATGCTAATTACGAATATAATCTACATTTTATAATTGCAATTAGTTAATTGAAGAAACTGTTAATTGCTAAACAGTCCATTCATTTATTATTACATTTATTTATTATTATTATTATTATTTATACATGAGATTTATTTAGAATTTAATTCCGTCTACATATAAGTACATAAATATAAATTTTAGTTATTACAATTCCATCATCCCATATTCAACTCAAATTCACCCAGAAAATATATAACCTGAAAACTGGCTCAAACGTCTCAACATTTATCAGCATTATAAAAACCACACTCGTAGTTTCAGTTTCTGGTGAATTATTACAATACCACAGTTCCCGACTACCAACTACACCACCAAGGAATTACTACCGACCACTTTGTCCAAATTCACTGCTACCAACCAGCATACCACCGAATTTACAAGAAATCTGTGACTACCACTACCAAACTACCGTTGGTTGGTGGCTGGTGGGGTAGTATTTCAACCACCACGGTAGTACTACCGGTGGTTTGAACATCACTGATGCACGTAATGTATTTACATCCTAGGTGGTCCCCAAACCAACAACGTGAATCCCCTAAGCAAGTTTTTTCCGAACCCTTTCTGTGACCGTACGTCACCACCTGAATCTGTAACATTTAATTAGTAATGTAGTTAAAAAATATATAAATTTAAAGAACAAAATCATAATGAAATTAGTGAAAAATCAGTAAAAATATTGTGAATTGTACAATTATTACGATGATTAAAGTAAAGGAATCGTGTGAGTCGGGGTTAACTTCACATGCATCGCCTCTTTAATAATGGTCGTGTGCATTTGTATTTTTTTATAGTGTACAGCGATCAAGCCTGGGTGACATCTGTGGTCTCAGATGAAGATGCCCTCAAGGCGTTAGTTCTTTGTTGCTCTTTAAAGAGGTCCTTCACAAGTAGGAAAGTTATTGCTATTGTGTCAGCAAAAGTTTCCGGTGAATTCAGGTAAAATGTGAAAATGATGTTTACAAAAGTTGAATGCTGAACGTACTAGTAATATAAAGTAATAAAATATACATAATTAGGAATCATTAGTCATTACCGCATTTTGATTTCACGTTCTTTTCATTAGGAAAGCTCTTTATCATGAATTTGACTTTTTGTTTATTCTGGACGAGGACCTTAACATGACCGGGTTGGCCCTTGAGCACTTTGCAAAGTTGTACGGCATTCTGGTTTTGAGTCCCTTCAAAACCTGTGTCTATGTGTCTCCGCACATGTTGGCCGTGAGAAATTGTGACGACATTTTTAAAGAAGCTACTAATGAACTTGTGCTGGTGGAGGAGGATGTGGATGCATCTGTGTTTCTGTTTAAGCCGTCTTTGAGACTTTTTAAGGCATTGGAAGCTGGTTTGGATAGTTGGAACATAAACGGTAAAATAAAGTTGTTGTGCTTCAAGTCAAAAGATGAACACTTGAGCAATCACTAAGAAAATATGTGGTGAACTGTACAAGTGTACTACAATTATATTTAATTAATTTATGATTGACATTGCTTGTTGCAGGCTGTGGTCTCGGACCCTATTTGAACAAGTGGGGAAAGAATAAGGCTGAAGGGGTTAAATACCTAAAGGAAAAATTTAACAAAATGGTGACATCTCAGAAAGGACTGCTTGGGTAAGATTTCCCTTAAATTCGTCGATTCATTGTGTTCATTTTGATTTAAAAATCTGCATTAATTGAAACAGGAATGAACAGGACATCTCGTTGGTGAACATGACGGAACATTCCAACGAGTCCAGAATGAAGACTTTAGAAAAGAGTGGACTTTTTGGAAAGCTTGTAGCTGTCTATTGGCAAAAAGTTTGGAATGATGACGTCATACCTTTACTTCAACGGTCTTCCCCGACAAATGTTGCTACTTTACCAACGCAGGTAGCACCAACATACCGCTTGCAGTCCTCCTCCCTTCCGCTGGCTGCGGCAAGAAAGCATCAGACATGTGGCGGATACAAGGAATACAAATGCAGGGTTCCTTAAAGTCCCGGTGGATGAGTTTGACGCTAAATTTTTTGGGATTTCCCCAAAGGAAGTTCTTTCCATGGACCCACAACATCGACTTCTTCATGAAGTCATTTGGGAAGGGCTGGAAGACGCCTGCATTGATCCTCAAGTGTTGAGAGGAAGCCTAGGTTCCGTGTTTCTTGGCTCCTGGACACAAGATTACAAAGACATAATTATTGAAGAGGACAGTACAGAGTATTACCGGACGTATATTGGAAACTCGATTGGGGCTGCAACTGCAAGAATATCCTTCCAGTTGGGATTGACTGGACCCAGCGTTGCCACCGAGTCTGGATGCAGCTCGGCCATGGTCGCTCTTCATCTGGCATGCAGGAGTCTCCAAAATGGGGAAACTAACTTGGCACTGGCTGCTGGAGTGAATCTGCTTTTACATCAATTTGATAAGGACGTGATGCCAATGGTCTTTTCGAAGGATGGCCACTGCAAAACGTTTTCGGAGGATGCGGATGGATTTGCAAGGGCCGAAGGATGTGGGGTGCTGGTGCTCAAAAGGCTTTCAGATGCCATGAATGACGGGGATAACATTTGGGGACTTATCCGTGGTTCAGCCATTTCTCAAGAAGGAGTCTCACAAAGTTTGGGGACGCCCACAGTTCACTGTGAGTCACTTGCCATGAAGGAGGCTCTATTAGACGCCAATGTCCAACCGGAAGAGGTGTCTTATGTGGAGGCCCATGGAACTGGAACAGTTGTAGGGGATCCAATGGAAATTGCTGCCATTGCCAGTGCTTATCACTCCGAGTGCAGGAAGGATCCTTTGATAATTGGATCCGTGAAGACCAACGTGGGTCATACAGAGTCATGTTCCGGAATCACAGGAATCATGAAAGTCATCTTGTCAATGATGCATGAAGCCATTCCAGCGCATTTAAATTTTACCAAACTCAATCCAGACATAAATCTGGAAGCCATTCCAGCCATTATTCCAATGGAAGTAATGCCTTGGAAAAAGGTCCAAGGGAGCCCTCGATTGGCTGGGGTTAGTTCATTTGGGATCACCGGTACGGATGTCCATGTCATCATCGAGGAGCCTCCTCAAATCCAAACGCAAAATATTCTTGCCATTAACACCGACTTTGAAAGACCTCTCCATCTTTTAAAAATTTCTGCAAAAACTGAAGAAGCTCTGGAAATTCTGCTATCAAAATACAAGGACACCTTGACAACCACTGAAGATTCCTTGGCCAACATTTGTTATTCTGCAAATACCGGACGGGCTAACTTTAGCAGTCGAGCGGTCGTCATTGCCAAAACAAAAGAAGAAGCAGTGGACTTGATCGAAAAACAAAAATTTTTGAAAAAAGAATGCAGTACCCTAACAAAAGAATTGGCAAAAACATGTTTTCTTTTTACCGGACAAGGATCCCAGTATCCAGGAATGGCTAAAAGTTTATACGACTCCAGTCCAGTATTCCAAATGCACTTTGATTATTGTGAGAAAATTTTGAATGAAAACTACAACATCAGTCTCAAAAGCGTACTTTGGTCAACCAACAGTGAAGAAATTAGCCGTACAATTTACAGTCAAACAGGAATATTTTGCGTGGAGTATGCACTGCTCAAATTGTGGGAATCTTGGGGAGTCAAGCCGGATTATTGCTTGGGACACAGCTTGGGTGAGTTTGCGGCTGCAGTTTGCTGTGGTATTATTTGTGTGGAGGATGCCATCAAATTGGTAGCCGAGCGGAGCAAGCTGATCGACTCACTTCCCCGAGGCAAGATGCTTGTCATTCAGGCAGATTACAATCAAGTTCAAAAACTAATGAAAAAGTTTGCGGGGGAGGAAAAAAGAAAATTACTTGACTACGCCGCCGTCAATTCCAGTCAACAAACTGTTGTTTCAGGGGATTCTGACGTTGTCATGGAATTTGAACAATTTTGCGGGGGAGAAAAGAATAATTTGAAATGTTTGGT
>JAHZNC010006332.1:0-28576 GCA_027744095.1 Zhuqinia jingwanae
ATGCAACCTGTGTGATATGCATATCAATTTTAAAGCAGTATTTTTTATGACAGCAGATACAGTGACAGCAGCAGCACCATCATTTCATTGTTTGTTTTTTTCTAAGTAAAAGTCTAAAAATAACCAGACTTAATCAAACCAAACATTATATGTAAATAGTATACATATATGCATACATAATTCACACGTTAAGTTAGCTACTAATTTCATTTAAAAATAGCAACTGAATAATAATTATTCTAAAATTAGCGATACAAATCTTTTCTCCAGCATACACATAAAAATATTTTTTTAAATATCACAATTGGAAATGCTGGACAGGAAATATCAGACACATACATGCATGTGTTCCTAGAAAGCTAGATCGCCGGTCGGCCAGGGTTCTTGGCACCTTCCATATGGGTCGGTATCGGTATGTATCCTCTGCAATCTTCCAAATAAATTGGTGCGCTGGGATCTTCCAAATGTGTCTGCAGTCCACCCAGCTATGTGCCTAATACACCACACAACAGCACATGACAATCCCGAATCTCGAGACGGTCAGACAGACGGAGCCATGCAACATCATAATAGAATAGGAAATTGGTTAAAAAGCAAGCATGTAATTACATACAACATAGCATATGTATATACACTTACACTTAAAGAAGCAGAATCGCTAAATAGTAATTGGCTAAACAAAGAGAAAATGATAAATTATGCAAACAAGGGAGATGATAATGGGAATAGAACAGCGTTTTATGTTATGACGGGTGCAATGAGTACAGGACGTTGCACATCAAGCCAAGTCCAAAAATAAGTTCCGTTGAGTTTTAATAATATAATGAGTATGACTCAATGTCCATAAATAATATTACTTTATTCGTTTTAGATCCTTCTGAAAAAGTGCCAAACAGTTAAACTAAGTTGGCAATTATCATTGGAGAACAATTTGCATGATAAAAAATGTCAAGAATGGAGCACGTGAAAAATTTCCAAAGCACAAGGATGTTCATAAAAGAAAATAAAGTGTTCAGCTCTAAGAATAACAGCATTGTTTATACACTGATTGCATGTCAAGCACACATACAAAATTTTTGAGCTACTATTTTTAGAAAATGTACCTACATAGTTTGTACTTGATGAATAATGTGTCTGCAGGATAATAAGACCTTTATAGACTCTTCTCCTTCTCATCATTATCCAACACGAGGAATATTACAGATTAAAAATCCCATTGTAAAGAAATATATAGATTTGTGAAACAAATTGTCTATAAATCAGAATTTTGTGTTTATGGCTTGAATTTTTATTGAGCAAACTTGTATTTTTTTTGGCTCTTTCTACGATACTAAATAGTTTAAAGTAAATAACAAAAAATGTATATCGAATAGGTATTTCACGCTTTGTTATTATAATTCATCAATGACATATGTTACAACTTTACTTTAGAATTTTATTTAATACATAATATAGCAGGTTTACTCACAGAATAAAATAAATATTTGTTTTATGAATTAAATATAACCCATCAAAAAACAGTGACAGACATACAAACTAATGTTTTTTTGTCATTTATCAAAAAAAATATATATATATTAAGAATAAACATGGAGAAACAAATAACTCAGCTCGGCATCCGGAATTCCGGAGGCACTACTACTCAATAATAATAAGAAAATAATCTCATCAATTTCAAACAAGATAATTAATAAATAAACAAAAAGCCATTAAATCCATCCATTTATATACATATTATTATTATATCTATCACACTGCTCACTGTTTTGACTGTTTTATAGAGAGCTTTGATCCAGTTCAAAGTAAAAATGTTCAGTCGAGTTGTATAATATTATGTATGTAGGTAGGTATGCATAATATATACTTACATCATTATATGTGGTATCATCACACACGCATTTTGCAACCTTCTTACATTTATCACAGAGCTCACACATTTATCGGTTCCAGACACTTAATTTTATATACATCATCATTATCACCTCAGGAGACACATTGCAATGGAAATGTTTCAGGAAAGGGGTAATAACCAGACAAAACCCAGTTTGCTTCCTAATGATCTTACGTATGTACCTATCTTGAAAGTTGACTTGAACTCAAGCCAAAACCAACTCAACAAACACAAACAAAGCATCCTTTCGTTACTCTGCCTCATCATTATTAAGCCAGCAGCAACATAATAGTCAATAGTAGATTATTACTAAATAATATAAAGAATTTGTTGTTCTCTTTCTCTCTCTTTCTTCACGTCGTCGCATGCAATGTACAATAAAAATGATTGGGGTGATTAGAGAAAAAAAACAATTTATTCAATGCTTTTAATTTACTCAAATAAATTGAAGACACAGTGGACATCAAAATCCATTATACGTATAAAAATTATGCAACAGTAGTAACTATTTTTTTTTGTAATTAAGTATACATATATTGTGTATATTTCGTTTAGCTCATATTCTGGACACCGGCTCACCATCAATATCTCTATCTTTATCTTCCTCTTTTAAACTCTGTCTCCTCACCTTTACCCGATTCGCTTTTTCCATCAACTCATCAAAAATTTTTGGGTGATTTTTAAGTACCTCTTGCAAGTCATCCTTGTGCAACACACCCACCTCACTCTCCAGTCTGGCCACGTATGAAAATCTGTACTGTTCCCGAGGAAGTAAAATCTTGACCTCGCCAAAACACTCACTTTCATACAAAATCTCAACGCACAGTTCCAAGTTGGAATTACCATCCAAAATTACTATTTCCCCCTTTTTAATGAAATACATTGAAGTAGAAACGTCCCCTGCGCGAACGATGTGACTTCCAGGAAAGTAGATTTCGTGACGGATTCGGGCACTTATTTGCCGCATCAGGTTTTCGTTAAGTTTGCCAAGTATTCGGGACTAGATTATACAATTTATCCTTTTAAAAAGTTACATTTTTTTTAGTTTCTATCCTGCGAATTTTTATTTCTTACACTTTTGATATTAGGACCATATATTTCCATTGCCACGTCCGCCCGTAGAGTATACGGCAGTTCTTCCATCAGATCAAAAAACATCATTCCTCGACACCGGCACCAAAGTAATTTGAAGTAATGACGAACCTCTTCAATTTTAGTGCTGCTGATTCCCAAAGTCTCAAAATGATTCTAAAAAAATCAAAACCAAGGTTTTAAAACTTTTACATAAAAATAGCCACCCAAATAACTGTGAAGCCTAGCTTGTTAATTAGGATGGATTTGTCATCATTAACTAATTAACCAGCTCATTAACTTACAATTAAAACGGACAACTTATGCTGGTAATGCATTTTAGTAGCCACTTGAGACGCCAAACACTGCACCATTTCACCAACCAGATAACCAATGACGAATACAGTTCCAAAAATCATGATAATCGTTAAACAGTGTTCACTACGGGTGCGGGCGGTTATTTCTGAAAATCCGGTGTATGTGAGAGCGTTGGTCACGTAGTAAAGGGATAGTAAGTAGCGGGATGCTGGAGATACTTGGTTATCGTGATTTTCGTGACTGAACGTTTCATGCTTACTGTCGTATTTGTCATATTGATTGAGCACTTCTTGCATCCAAGAACCATTGGTGCATTGGTCTGTGCAGGCAACAAGATACCAGGCACATGCCCAAAAGTGGAAGATGAAGCAAAGTAGTATGGTAATTTTCAGAACTTTGGAGCGGGAGGATTTGAGTTTTAGGGAGGAGTCCGTTTCTTTTAGGTAGCGGACGAAGAGACACTGTCAAAAAATGAAATCTGAATTTAGTTATGCTGATTACTATTACTTTTTTATGGTTTATGGTTGGTTTGGGAAAATGTAATAGTGAAAATTAACTTACCACGCGTAGTAATTGAACGCTCCTAACATATTCACCCCTGATACTCGGCACAGCATAATCAATCAGGTAAAAAGGGAAAGTAGTAACAAAATCAAGCCATAAACCGTCAATTTTATATGCATACCTATTTCATAATTACACATAAATGACATAAATAAATACACAAACAATGGCAGTTTAAAAAACTGAATGAAAGTTTAAAAAATTATTTTCGTACCGTCTTGCAATATTCTTCACATCAACAGTCAGCGTACCTGTCTCATCAATATATCCCAAATGGAAATTCCCAATAATCCGGATGACATAAAACAACTCGAGCAAATACCTCACCGTCGTTAGCAAAACAGTTTCAGTGTGACGATGTCTGCTAGCAAATGCCATCTCGTAAGCAGTGATTCCACAAGACAAGGTGGTAAGTATCAAGCAAAACGACACCCATCCACAGATTACCGAAGCAGGGTGAATGGTAAAATTAAAAATGTTACACCTTTCAATTTCCTGGTACACATGGACAATTCCCATTTGTTGTCTGGAAATTTTCCCAAACGTGACAAAGAAATACCACCATCTCTCAATGGACGGTTTGCCAAACTCATCCCCTTGGTTCTTCACCATATCTTCTGTGAGAGCATTCCTGGTGATATCTAGGGTTGAAGTGGTACTATGAAATTTTACAATGGATGGTTTTTCTTTGAAGCCCAATGACGTGTGACGATCGTCCGGTTCTCCTCCTGGTTCCTGCGCGGCTGACTTTGTGGCACTCGTTTCATTTTGAAAAGAAATCAAAACCTCATATTCCAGACTGCCCACGTTATTGGTCCCCGCCATCGCCTCTTTGTAATGCCTAACCGAACAAGCTTTAACCACCTCTTTGATCTCAGGATACTGATCTAAGAATCCTAGAAAAACTTCCTTTTTGAATACGAAAGAGGTTACCCCTTTTACAGCGACTGCTGTGTACAGACGATGAGTATTGAAAAACGGAGCTATTTCCCCTATCAAACTACCACTTCCCAAGTGATTCATTATGCCACCGCGGACATTGTAGCAGGTGACCGCCCCATGAGCAATGAAGTGGACGTCATCACACAAGTCACCAAACTTCATAAGGAACTCACCCTCAGAAAAAAATACTTCCGAGAGGGAACTGGCCAGCACGCGCACTCCAGCACCGTCAAGTTTATTAAAAACGGGCGACTAAAAAAAGAAAAGTAGTTTTAAAATCTTCAGCATATCATAGAATATGACCTCATCTTATTCTATATAAAAACTAATATACCGTTTTTAATGCCGTCCCATACAAGTGGTTCAGCACATCTGTCTTCAAAGTTGGCGGCAGGGCTTGAAACAAAGCAGCGGGAGACATGCCATTTGACTTTTTCCACGCATTCAAGTAAACCTCCCGCACCCTCCTCCTAGAATTCTTGGACACCCGGTGCTGCTCCAGGTAATCGTTCATCAGGGACATTTTCTCTTGCAACTGAATTTTTCCTGGATCTTCTCCAACAATGCACGACGTCAATTTTCCTCCCACATAAGAGATTATAATGATACCGACAAAAATGGCGAAAATAGCAATCACCAGGTTTGTGGGGTCGTCGCGAATAAAGATATCTCCAAATCCCACACAAAATACAGTTTGAGTAACCCAATACATGCCGGTTATGTAGGAGTCGGAAATTTCGTAAAGGCCTGCGCTGCTTTGATTTCGGGATTGATGCTTAAGATGCCGAAGTCCGTTGAGAATCCATCCATTCGGGTTGATACAGTCGTGGGACTGGCCGGTTAGAGAGGGACCACAAACGGGTAAGATAGCAAAGCAGTTGATCAAGTTGATGATGATCAACATCATTGGAATCATTTCCAGAAACCTAATCAAGAATCATACTAGTCTAATACCACCTCATGGGTCTAATAAGAATGATTACATGACTTACATAATCAAGCTTAAGCTTTTGAACATGGTCTTCTCTAAAATTCTATAGGCCATAAAGAGATTAGCTCCTTGGAGCATCCGGTTTAGTCTCAAAATGGACACAATATGATACAAGTTGTTATAATTGTCAAAATTGACGAGCACAAAGAAAGCTATGAGATCGGCTGGAAAGCTAGCCAAAATGTCCAGGAGAAAGTTGCTCCTTAAATAGTGTAAAATCATTTGACCTGGGGCCGTAACTAGTTGTAATTTATCGCCCAAGTATGCGATTCTGGTTCTCAGAAGTCTACAAATAAAATAGGAAGCAGTGTCTAAAATTGTTACTTTTGGAACTAGACCCAGTTTAAAAAATATTAACTCTCATAAATATATAGTTACATGTCAATCCAAGCGATTATATCGAACAGCATAATTACCCCAAAACTTGTTATAGGCTGTATCGGAAAAGTCAACTGGATCGGAGCAAAAATGGTCACCAGAACAGCACAAGTTACCCGGAATGTGAGCCACAATCTCAGACATTTGCCGTTTGGGTGAAAAAACTTGAAATTAAATAAGCACTGCTTACAGGAGAGTTTAAAGGATCTCTTTCTCTTGCTACCACTACTACCACCTTCATCTTTCATGAGGTCATCCTGCGAGTGCAAATCATTCTCAAATGGAGACGCCTGTTCCACAAGCCTATCTAAAAACTGACTGGTTGGGTACTTCAACAGATCTTCTTCAGCACTGTCTTCTTCGCCAACTTTGATAGAAGTAACTGTTTCCCTTCTGGAGGTGGTATTCTGCTTGCGATTTGAATTGGAGGTAAGGTTAGAAGATGTCCTTTCTGAACCCTTTTGTGTCACCATAGTCAAAAGTAGAAATTCCTGGAAAAAGTTGGCGTTTGATTTTGCCACTTTCATGAAGCTTTCATAAGTCAGGCAAAGAATTTGACAGTAGGTCATGGTCCGAAACATGTAGTCCGTATTAACGCCATATAGGAGTCCACTTAAGCCAAAGTAGCGACCTTCGGTGAACATGCCAACTTTTTTGTTGTCCCTGACCACTTCAACATAGCCTTTGGAAATTATGTAGAGGTCACGAGCTAGCTCCTCTGGGTAGAGGAGCACTTCTCCAGGGGGAATCATGTAGTGGTCGAGGGCCAGACAAACTTCAGTTTGGATGCGTAATGGGACGTGCTATGTATGTGATTACATATAAGAACATTATAGCAAAAAAGTGTGAATTATTGACGCAAAAAAATACTCATAAAATCGTACAGGAATACACGTCTCGATGTCTCACCATGAAAAGTGGTATCTTCGAAATATACTTGTGCCCCACCGAAAAGGATACTTTAGTCAAGAGCGACTTTGGGGCATCCCAAATTGTCTGCTTCTCCCTCGGAATCAAAGTTCCATCATGGGCTTGCCATTGCAAATTGTAATAGTCGGCTACCCGATTTCTTAATCCTTTCGGAAACTTTCTTTGGTTCATAAACGCTTTCAAAGAATAATAGACTTGTTGAAAGGACACTCTTTTTCTTTCCTTGTTTACCAACATGGCAGTCACCTTGGCCTGGAGATAAATCAAGACTGAGACGCCAACAACCAGTCCCAAAACTTCAATGAAAAGTTCCATGCTGGACACAGACTGCACGTCACCGTACCCAACTGCTGTAATGACGACCAGTGCCCGGTAGAAGGCTTGTTTGTAGGAGTCCACTTCGTTTCCATTAACGTCTCGCAAAACAAATTCGATGGCCACACAGAAGAGATGCGCGACAAAGAATATTCCAAGGCCAAGTTTCACCAGGACCATTATAACAGGGGAAATTAAGAAGCGTGTTTCAAGATTGGAAAGAAATGGAAAAACCTATGAATAAAAAATAAACATTTTTCCAATCACACAAAACAAAGCTGGCATCTATTTATAGAAATGAAAAGTTTTGAATCACCAAATGAATTTCCAGTAATCTATTAAACTTTAAAAGGTAAAAGAAAGGGGATCTAACGTGACCCTCGCCCTCAATTCCAACAGTGCTGGCGACAATGTACTCTAAAGGAATCCAGCTTATAACACGAATATAGAAGTATATGGATTTCAAACGGTACACCAGGATCTCTCTGAAGCTTTCAAAGGTTTCTAAGCGGCAATAGTAGAAATATTTTAAAAATGAAAGTCTTATTCAATTTATAATAAATAATAAATACGCTAAAAGAAAAAAAACTATTTACTTTGGGGCGTAACAACAACTTGAATCATGTCGTAAATACAATCGAGCGCAAAAATAAAGTCTATAATGTGGAAAACGTATTCGCCCAAGTGCATCTCTCCACGAAAAGCAAACTGGTAGGGCTATTTATAAAAAAAGTTAATAAAAAGACACGCGTCTAAAAATAAACTAATTGATGATGAAGACGTTATAATTTTGAACATATTTTTAATGCACTTACGTAATACCAAAATACCGACAAAGCACACATGCACACAAGAAACTTCCATAAAAATTCAATGCCCCTTGTTGAAGGCTCCCGTAGGTACTTGAACAGTCGAAAAAACACATTTTCCTTGTCACCCTGCTGATTATGGAAGCCAAGTGTGATCTGAATACTGGAATCTGGAGCTGTTACGATTAACGGAGGTCGGGGTATGTTAAGATCAGTGGCTAAGGATCCTGCTCGGGCTACATCAGTTTCGAGGGCGAGATAAGCAGCAGCGAGGACTTCATCGAAGGCTTTTTTCTCATGACTTCAAAGAAAAGGAAAAAAAACGTTATAATATAAAATGAATGAATTAGTCGACATATCGTATCGTTACGCTCCCTTACGTTATCGGTACGTTCTCTGGACCATGCAACCCCAACTGATTAATTTGCGTTTCAATATCCGAAGATAGATCCAGTCCGTCAAAGTCATCATCCGTAGTCATCTTGGCCTTCGCCTCATACGCCCCTGAAGCCAATACTTTTGTCACATTTTCATAATTGTGTCCCAAATCAGATTGGTGAAAGTCCACATCGTGCAAATCACTGCTATCATAAAATTCTCTCAGGGTTTTGAAGGCTTTGTGATATGTATTATGTTTGTCGCAGAGTGCTAGCAGTAGACCGGATTGTTCCAATCGACTCTATAAGAAAGATGAGCATTTTGAGTGAAAGTAAAGCTAAGGTGAAAGTTGGCCATATAGTTTTTTCATTTTCACTCTGTTCTCTCTACTCATTTACCTGAAGACGCTGCTCCAAAACAGATTTGTATTGCGGATATACGTTCAAAATTTCTCGAAAGTGCTTCCGGCTAAGCATAAGGACATCACAGTCGCTCCCACAGCGTACTGTCGCAATGTGAGGGTAAGGCTGGAGAAGATGCACTTCCCCAATTATGGAGCCACTTCGAATGGTCGCAATTGGATGCTTTTCATCATCATTCATAATCTTTTAAATAATGGGGAAGAGAAAACTGGAAATGAAAACTTTAAAAACCACAAGAAACTTTCCAAAATGGGAATATTGGCTTTCACTTTACCTCTAAATGCCCTTTCACTAAATAATACATTGCATTTGCTGTGTCATTCTTTTTAAAAAGGACTTCTCCACTAAGAAAAAATTTGTGACGGGTGTGCACACTCAAGCTCATCAAAAACGGTGTATCTAACCCCTTTAACATTGGGAGCTGATCCATCACAAACTTGTTCACATCATAAAATACTTCAGATTTCATGGCGTGAGGCATCACATCAACCAAATCCACGTTTATCACCCCTTTACTCTTTTTCCAAAGGTAATTGTAAAACCTTGTCACTTCCTCTTGTACGGAACGACTGACCTCAGTGAACCGAAGGTAATGACGGATGGCAAAACATCTTGTTATGAAATGCGCTTTTTCAGCATCCGTTTCAATAAATAAGGACGCCAGGGTCCCATTTATTGTGACCACAACAAAGATCCACGACAGAATTTCAGTGAAGACGACAAAAACTACTTCTGAATTTTTTACTAACGTTGTTTTGATATCACTCGCCCTAAACGAATACATATATATCATTATTTATCAAACTAATTTGATTTTTTTTTAAATATACCAGCCAGTAGGCCTTGGAATTGGTGAATATATGTTTTTTAATTTTTTTTTACCCTAGTCGAAATGTAGCTACAATAGTCCAATAAACGGAAATCATGTAATGTGTGAACAGTACATTACGTCTTGGATGGTTCAAAATGGGATGCATATACTCCTGATCGAGAATCAACCGACCTAGCCAACTGGTTTCTTCACACACGTCTGTGGTCGCTTCATCAGGCGTCATTAAAAAGTGTTTCAGTCTAAAACTGCTGCAAGCCAATCGGTGCCAAATGCAAGCAAACATGTGTATAAGACAGGTAGTGAACAAACTTGTCCGCAGGATAAACATGGTAAAGTCGCCCACGACTAGATGGTTCTCCCATTTTGAAAAGTACTGCTGAATGCTGCGAATCCTTAGAAAATAGTTCAGCCTAGATACAGTGATCATCCAGTGTTCGATCGGATTGGAGACTTCGTTGTCCTCATTGTCGTCTTCATCGTGTAAAGTGTAGATAATCAAAACAATAAGGTCCGCCGGAAATACGGAGATAAGCGTGTAGATAATATCGCGAGTGGTGTAGCCGTGGTTGGTTTTTGCGTATTTTGATTTAATTAGAATTTGAAGCCATTGTGAAAATAACCCCACGGCGTAGATGGCATTGACTATATGAATGATTCCCCAGAGTAATCGGCTTTCTAGAAGAAATCCTTCGGAAAACAGGAAGAGGAATATGGAGAGGAGGCAGGATGTGATGAATATGACGTCAAAAATAGGGCTTTCGAGAATTCTTAGGGTCCGGGGATACTTAGTTTCTTCCGCATCGTGACTTTTAAACACGTCACCTTGAGAAGGTTCCCAAACACCTTTGTTTTGAAGGAAAGGGAAGAGATATTGAAGGACGCGGAGGGTGAGGCAACCTTTTTGTTTGTCATCAGAGTCCACCGATTGGATAGATCCTGTTTCTTTGTCTCCAGATTCTCGACGGCGGGCTTTCTTTTTTACGCTGAAAAAACGTTCAGCACCTTCGTCTTCTTGGCGATCTTGGTCACTCATGGTTTATATGGGTAAAAAGTACAATATACTTTTTTCACTAATGCATACATTATTCGACTTGAATTACAAATGGCTTGAATTCACTAAAAAATACAAGCAAAACAACGAAAACAACTTATCAATGCCAAGGCCCGTGATGACATGAACATTATATTCAGAAATTAACAATAAAGTGACAACGTATCATAGCAAATTAAAAAAAAGTTTTTAATATGTAAAAAATAACATCACCCACGCACACACATTCACTATTCTTAGAGCTAACAGTTTCCATTGAACTTTGATCTTATACATTACTACTCGTAATTCTGTCGTGCAAGATGTGGATTAAACTGCGAATTATATTTTTGTTTCACGCTGGCCATAGGAGGAATATCTATATCTTCCGTATTCCCAGCTCCTACCTTGCGTGATGTAGATGACGACCTTTCAATTTCAACATCTTCCCCACGGAGTTTGGCTAGAACCTTTTGAGAGCGCCGCCTTTCCTCCCTTTCACGTTCCAATCTTTCTTGTCTCAGAATTTCTAATTTCCGTCGTTTTTGCTCGCTTTCAGAATCCGATTGCGATTCTTGACTGCTTAAAGATTGCTCAGCGTCATCGCGTTTTCTTTTGGATGATGATTTTTTGGGTCGTTTTTCATATTTTCTGGACAAAGAGGATGATGGGGAAGAAGAGCGTTTCTTTCTACTTTTTTTGGAACTTTTATTTTTGTGCTTTTTCTTCTTCCGTTTTTCTTTCTTTGACTTTTTACTTTGTTCGTTGTCGTTGTCCAAACGAGCGCGTTTAGACGATGGAGGAGAGGAGGGATGGTCAACTTTTCTTTTGATCGATGGGAAGCTATCCATTTTCTTTTTAATGCCCGGCGTACTCAAATATTTCCTGATGTCTTTCAACGGATCCAAATAGCTTTTAAACTTTGTCATTTTTATTTCATCTACGGTGGCACTTTCACCACCAGACTTTCCAGCGGATTTACTCATCTTTTCTTCTAATCCTCCGACAACCCCTGCCGCTCTATCCAAATCTCTTTCTTTTTCATGTTCCTTATCTAGTAACTCCTTTGGCTGCCCTCCACGATCTATTTTGCTGTACCACGGTTTGTTCTTGGAGTGCTCCACACTGTCTTGTCCCAAATATACAAGATACCCAATCTTTTTCTCATAGTCCTCCTGCTCTTTCTTCTTCTCCTCTTCATATTCTTCATTGACCCCATTTTGTTGCTTTTTTCCAGCTTCAACATCTTGGAAAAAGTTTACATGACCATCTGGCTGAACGACATCTTTTAAGGATCCCAGGGCAATACCAAATCTCATGTCCTCTTCACTTCCACGCACTGGCACAGGCCCCTCATTTTCATGACCTTCAACCACAGTTTCAGATTCTTGTAATCCTGATGAAGATTCAGTAGCCAGCCGTTTGCTAGCTCGCTCTCGCAGCAAAGTAGTTCTTGCCTCTTGTGCCTAAAATAAAAATAACGATCTAATTTCAACGTATATCCCTAAATTATAAGTAATTACTTTCAATTTCAAATTTCCTTACTGCTAACGCTATTCTTCGTTGTGTTTCCTTTTCTTCTTCCGCCGCTTTAGCTTCATCCTTTCGCACTCTGGCAATATTCCTTTTGGTGCGAACATGCCAGCTGCAAAATTAAAACGATAAATACAAAATTTGACTAATAATAATTTGAAAATAACTAACACTAATGAATTCTTCATTCATTCTTCTTATATTTTTTATATGAAATAAAAAGTGACAAACTATACCTTTTCTTTGGAAGAATATTCATTTTCCTTCAGATTCGTCCCGATCCAACCTTGCACTACAGCGTTCTTTTATACAATTTTGATAGAAGTAACTAAAATATTGTAACTAATTATCTATAAATACAATGCGAAATTAATTTACGACTGTAATTGGTACTTTTCACTTCGAGACAATTCAACTCATCTGTTATTTACGTTTGCAAAGATACTCTTCGCCTTGCCTCTGCTCACATCCTAAAAAATGGGGCAAATACAGACAACTTTGTAGGATTGCTCACGACGACTCACCGAAACCAATGTATTGGTTGGAATCATCTGATGAATGATGATGACAAGCAAGTGCACGTGCTTTTTGTTTCTCTCAAAATAAAATGAGTGCATTCTTTATTTATTTTTTGGACAAAATTATTTGACCAATTAAATTATTTTCTTCCTACTGTTTGTTATTTTGAATAAAAACTACTTAAAAAGCAACGATTAACAATGGACACTGGTGGGGATAACAGTAAGGCGTTAGATGCATTCGAGCACCTAGCGTTTAGCCACAAGGCAAAGTCCCGATTGAAAAACTCGTTGGATTTGGAGTAAGTTGACTTTCTTCAGTATATCTCGGGTATTTTCTATTTTACTATTAATTATTGCAAACTTTGCAATTTTTGCATTCAATTTTTTTATTGATAGAAAGGTAATCTCTGGACAATCAGTAACATTTGAGCTTGACTCTGATCACACCACGGAACTGGCTCTTGAGATTGACGACGATGACGAGGAATTTTTTCATGGGCTAGACATCTCCACCGCTATGATTACCAAGTTCTTCAACAATAAAACTGAACAAGGCGTGTCTTCAAATGCAGTGACACTTGAGGCGCTAGCTAATACAGAGGAATTCATTTCTGGATCTTTCACAGACATCGAAAAGACAATGGTTTCGATATTCAGGGATGACTTGGTCATGAAACAAGTTGTTCGGGTGGGTACCTCGGGAGGAAAAAAGATTTCTGATAACTGCAAGGTTTTTAGCCACTATGTCGCCATTTGTGAAGGATCTGATGAGCCTCATGACTCCAGTTTGATGCGCCAAGCACCGGAAATTTTTGACATGAGAAAAGCCGACATGCTTCCTGGCTTGTTTGTCGCTATTCAAAGTATGGAGGTTGGGGAAGTGGCCAAGTTTATAGTGAAGGCCCCATTGGCATTTGGGGACCGTGGGTGTCTTCCCCGGATTCCTCCAAAGGCGGATATACTGTACATTGTGGAAATACTCCAGGTTATTGATGAGAACTTACTCAAGTCTCCAATTTACATGAATGCTGAGGAACGATCTACGTTGCCATTTAAGGAAATTTACAAGTCAGCGGAAGAATTAAGGACGGAGGGGAACGGGCATTATACCCAAGGGAGTTATCATCTTGCGATTAAAAAGTATCGGAAGGGAGTAACCATTTTGGAGGATTATCCATTGGCTGGGCAAAAGGATGAGGGCGAAAGGGGAGAGTTGCTCCACACAATTTATTGTAATTTGGCTCAGTGTTATTTGAAGTTAGAAAGATGGGCACAGGTATGCACAGCTTGCAAGTTGGGCTTGAGGTCGGCCAAAGGAAAGGAGAACGTTAAGTTACTCTACAGGTTGGTAAAATGTTGAAAAAAAATGTTAATGTAATTATTGTTTTTGGGGTTTGATTGAATATAAATAAAATATTTTTAAGGTTTGCCCAAGGGAAGTTTCAGCTAAAGGATTACGAAGGATCTTTGCGCCTATGTGATGATGCCTTGAAGTTGGAACCTACAAATGCAGACGTGGTGAAGCTTCGTCAATTGGTGATAAGAACCCCATGAAAAATAGTTTTTAAATGTAAATGGCATTTTGGCTAACACTTGCAAATATTTTTTATTAATTATGTGTTTAATAGGCAAATATCGAGTCAACCAAACAAGCCCGCGCATCAAACCGGATGTTCAAAGGAATATTTAAGTGAAAGTTGCTTTCTATTTCTACTTCTTTGATGATTCTCATTATATGTAAAATATAAATATAATGATGGAAAATTGTTATTTTGATGGTCAACCAGTGATTTTGTACATATATCTGATATATGTATCTCTACAAAGGAATATGTATAACTAATTATTATTAATTTATTATGTATTTTAGTATTTTATGTAAAAACTCTTTTTTTGTAATCTTGAATACAGAAAGTTATATATATTATTACTAGTCGGAGTATTAAATTGTTGAATAAAGTATCAACGTGACATATTTTTAATAATACAATTATTATATTACTACGTAGAAAAAAACGTTTACTAGCGTCAGTACTAGATATCTAACTGGATTGACACAAACAACTAAAAGCTAATAAATTTTAACGGGAAAACAAGTAGGGACACGCATGCATAAGTGTCCCCAGTAATACATGTATAGTAATAACTGACGTGATATGGACTATAGGAATTTACGATTTTTGGAGATGCTTTCCTAGATTTTCGTCGGGTAAACAGTTTTATTGCCTCTCGTTAGCGTTGTTTAGTCGGACAAGGTAGCATCATTATCCTCATGAAATATCACCGAATGTTGCTGTGCATGAAAACAAAATATATAATACCCGCTTGATACAATGCATAAAATGAATGCAGTTGACATATTGCTATCTCAATATTATATAATAATATTCCATTCCATTTTCAGATTTCAATGTTACAAAAATGATATAAAAAATTATCATCATTAAACTCTAAAAATGTTACCTTTTTATTGAGTAATGAGGTTTCAAATTGAAACCATGCAAGGCCAAGGATAGACAAATTTATATTGGTTGGCTTCGTTGTCAGTAGTCAGTCAGTAGCAAATGTAATTTCTTGATATTCATATCGTAAAGGGAACACACCGTTCTTATTCCATTTCTAATACTTTCTATAAGAACGTATTTAAGGGAAAATTATATTTGAAAGTGAAAAAATTAATAATAATCCGGGATAGACATGCCGTTTAGGTCAGACTTTGGGCATTTACGTTACACTTACAAGAACATTTCCAATTTGCTTTCAACTTATCTTATGATTTGCTGCAGTAGTAGTAGTAATGGATTTTTATCTAAGAAAACTTTACTAATTATCCTTGTCCGAACTTTTTCGTCTCTTCAACTTGTGTACAGCTTTTCTCAAGTCGTTCTTTTGTTCAACCGAAGAAACTGCCATGAAAAAAATCTCGTCAACTTGTTTAATCATCTATTGTACGTACTTGCGTGTCTGCTCTATGTCCCGGTTGACATTTTAAGTCTGAACAAGCATTTTCAAAAGGCAACAATAGCTATTTGCAATTTCATGCGGATGAGAACAAAGTTGGTTTGGACTAAGGGCACTGTAGGCTTCTCTTCCTCCAGTGGTGTACATTATCATAGAAGATCCTATTTCCCTCTATTTATGATTGGTTTGGTTTTGGACCAAGTCGCGGTGACATCCTATTATTTTCGAAACATGTGGAATGACGAATATGACCCTGTTCAACTGTTTGCATTGTTACCTGTGAGGAACCCTGTAGTTGGGAGGATTGTTTGGACACTTCAAACAATGAACATGTTTTTCATAAACATTGGACTTTCACTGCTTGTCACGTTTCCGGGATGCCTGGCTACACAAGTGGCGGTACAACAATGGTTGCTCTCACAGGAAATCGTTCAGAGAAGACAAAGTTCCGGCAGCAGGAGACATGGAGAATTTCTTTCGGAAACAATGATTCCTTACAACAATCTTAAAATTTTGTTTAGGTCGGTGGATAATGAAATGCGATGGAGTTTGTTCATGTACTACATGGTCAACTTAATACTGCAAATGGTCGAGATTTACTCCATTTTGCTTTGGTTGAACCGAGGGGAAGTGTCCTCAATACTTATTGTCTTTGATGTTGGTGTAAGTGTTAAGTTTTAATATTTTTCTCAATCTTCAAGAAGGCTGTGTGTACAAATCCTAAATGTGAGTTTTAATCTGTATTTATAGTTGATTTTTGTTATGAACTGCGTCTCTATTCATGCACTTTCACTGGTTGCTTTTGAGGACGCCAGATATGTACGGATTCTAAAGGAGAAACTAAAAGGTATACGTTTGCAAGCATTTCAGCGAGCTGACACAAAAAAAATGCACAAAATTCTGCAAAGGAAATTGCGTGTTATGCAACAGGGTGCATGGTTTCATGTGGGTCCAGTGCCTGTGGCTCTATCTGGCTTTTTGGATGGCTTGTCTATTTATTTAGATAACTGGACTACGGCATTTCTTTGGCCAAAGTAAAAATTCTAACAAAATAAAAAAAAACCATAAGTTAATCATCGTAGATCCAAAGTATCTGTAATACTAATTTTGGATTTACATGGATTTGTACTTTGGGGCAAAATGAGAATTTGCCTGGTCACTGTAATTTTCAGCCCAGCACCAGTCAAAATAAAAATATCTGTCCAATATTATGTCTTTTTGATAAATATATGTTTGTGGTGCACGCTAATCCAGAAATAATGCACTAAACATAATTGTTAATAAAACGTTTAATTGAATTTTAATTCTTTTTTTAAAGTTATTCATTTATTTGCGATAGAATAAAATAATTGTCGCTACAATTGCGCTCTATAAATTTTCTTTTAATTAACAAAATTACGTACGCAGAACTAGTATTTTAAAACTATGATTTCTTTTACTATAAAAATCTTATATGACTGCGCTGAATACACTAATGTATTCACGCTTATTAAAAGGCACATTTTGAATTAATTTTTTTTTTTTATGAAATGCTACATTGTTCACTTTTCGTAAAATCGCAATGATCTCCAACGCCTGAACAAGCATCATCCCCCATAACTCCCATATCTCCTTGTAAAATATTATTAACCACGGCCCTTGCAAGATAACCCGTTGTTACTGCAGTGCTCGCATTGAAAAATGGGTAGAGCTCTGTGGTGCTACTTTTGTCTTTGGATGATGGGCTGACGTTCAAATTAGTGTACTCTTCTTTGCCCTGCACCTTTAAGTCCTTGTAAAACATTTTGAACGCACTAGTCACCGTCTTGTCCACATCCAAACTGCCCCTGAATGACAACTCGGGATTCCTCTGTAAAATTGTGGAGACCACACAAAGCAGCTCAATAACAACGTGAATATACTCAGGATGCTCAATATTGTGTAGCATCCCTTCCACCAACAAAGCAAAGTTGAGTTCCGATAAAGTCATGTGATTCAGAGTTGGCTCTTGAGGTAGACACTTCCCAGCCACGATAATTCCTCCTGGAGTCTTTTTTAAGATGTGCCAAACTCTGGCATAAAAGTTACTTGGGACTCGACAAAGGCAACCTTCAATTTGTCTCTTTTGGTACACCGTCAATTTCGGAGATTTGCCATCCCCTCCATGAGAGTGATGATGAGTTTCAAAATTTATCGACAGAACGGCTTCCAGCAAACGGCGCACTTCACTGGGACTACAAGCTTCCAACCGGACGTTAGGATCTTCACAGGCTACATTTTCCTTGTAAAATGCAATGGCTTGGAGGATCCATCCCATGCGAATTTTCAAAATCCCTTCAAAGAGTTCAGGATTCGTGACAATTAATTTTCCACAATAAAGTGCCGTTTCTTGTTGAAGCACAGCTTGGATCACATCATGAGGCTGTACTTTGCTGTAAACTGCATCTCTGATCTCAGCTGGTGACATGGGCTTATCAACCACCCATTCTTCTTGTCCTATCATTCCAAAAGTCAGTTGCTTCCCATTCACAAGAATTGTAGTTATGTAAGGGCTAATACTGTCCACTAACTGGGACAGCAAGCTGCTGGCGTACCGCACCGCGGCCCATAGCCGCAAAACACCGGATTGGGCATGCAACGTGACAAGGTGCTCGTGTACTGAACTTCCATCAATTTGGAATTCGGGACCTTCCCTTTTTAGAAGAAAGCCGAGAAGCTGACAACGGGCGTAGTAGCCGTCAATGAATTTGTACGCTTGGAGTATTTCCCAGGTGGGTTTTGTGCTGAATTCCTTGTAATCCTTGCATGGTTCGTTGAAAATTATGGTTTTCGGGACATCGGTCAAGCTTTGGTAACCGCTGTACTGGTGAACCACTTGGCGGAAAGGTTTCACACCAAGATCTTCGGGGTCAATCATGTTCATGAAATCCAGATGCTCTTTAACAACAAATATTAGTTAATTAGAATTAATTACTATAATTGAGTTAATAAACTGTATAAAAAATAAATCCTATCCTCTTACCAATACATGAAGATGACAAGAGATTCTGCAACCTTCCAATCCTCACTTTCAAGCCATCACAATGTCCCTTTTTCAACTCGGCAAACAAATCGAGCATCTCTTTGAACTTTCTGTCCCTCATGTGTTCCTCCCTAAAATTAGCCACAAATAGGAAAATTGTTGTGAGCTGTATATGACGGATATAAATGAGATACGTTTGTGGTATGATTTGAGAGTGTGCGAAAAGGTAGGTGTTTGAGCTAAACTTACCTAACCAATAGCACCATAGTGGGCCGCCCACTCACCCGCCAGTACTTCCCCACAAAATGAAGCTCAGTCTTGATATCGTCAATTAGCAAAGCCATGTCATGACTCAAGTAAAAGTCCGAAACTTCAAAGGTTAACGGATAGCAGAGGACTGTTTGTCCACAAACCCTGTAAATTTTCGAAGTTCCCAGAGCCCCAACTGCGAATATACAGATATATTTAATATTTTGATATGTTTATGATGATACATGTCAATTATTTATCAATAAATGTTGTCACACAATTTGTATCTTATTCATGTCATTCCTTCCATAAATTAAACTCTGAATTAACAATAAAATATCCATTACCTGGTCTTGGAGGCCTACCCCTCAAACCCAACTTCTTATTGACGCCCAAATGCTCATAAACCTTGACCAATTGACTGGGCGGCCAAATTTGAACCGGTTCCACTTCATGGGGCGTCTGGGTCTGTATCCCGTACGTAGCCATCATCGCTTGTAACCTTTGTGACTCTGCTATCAATACAACTTGAACCACAAGATCACTGGCGATCCCTTGAAAAGCTGAATATCGACCTGCCCTCCGTGGTCGATTGAAACTTGGCAAGTATCTTCTGACTAGGTCAATTTCGTTCACATGAACTAGACCACTGGTCAGCAGTTGAGCAATTATGTACATGGACTGGCCCCATAGAAAGAGGTTATTGGCACTACCACCTTCGGGGCTCATTTGTCGAAATTGACTTCCAGGGTCGTGCTTTTCCAGGTCGATGATGTCTTGAGGAACGAAAAAGTACATGGGGACCACGGGATCTCCGGCGGGGTCACGTGACAGGCGTTGTTTGGCTAGTTGGCAGTACTCCTCCACCTGGTCTGGAAGGCCCTTGAAAACGCCATCAATTACCATGAAGAGGTAGAATATGGGCCACTCGCATTCTACATTTTCAAAATCCTGAAATTCAAAAATAAATAATAATTTGGATTAAAAAAAAATTATGAATTTTATATAATTTTGGTTTTATAATAAAATTACAATTGTTTTCCCCTCGGAATAAAATCTGGAATTGGGATCCTCTAAAACAGACTTGCAGCCATCCCTGAGAAATCGCTTAAATCCATATTCCCCCTTCAGCTTCCGAATAACCTTGTCTTTGGAAGAGGTGTACAGGGTTTCGTCGTGCGTGGCTATTAAAAAAAACGTGTGTGATGATGATATATCACTTTGTACTACATACATATTTGTGATAATATTTTTTGTTTTGTTTTTCATTTTCACGTCTTACAAAACGCAGGCCAAGAAATGACAGGAATCAACGAAACATCCGTATTCTTTGAACTCGATTCTCTTGGCAGTAAAGTTTCAAAAATACTCCGATTCCTGTTGTGGGCATCAATATCCACAAATATAACACTCCATGAGGCGCCCTTATCCCCAAAAAGGTTATAGCCGTTGATGGCCTCTAGGGCGGCTTTCGCCATTCCAATGGAACTGCAAAACACAAAAATCTTTTTTACTATTGTCGAAGAAATAAACATTTACAAACATGAAAACAATGTAATTGATCTGCCTCGTGTACCTCTGAGAAAACCCTCCATTTCAATGTCGCCAACACTGGGCTGTCGTGATATTGTTCTTTTGTCAAAGTCCAGGGGCTCATTGGTCGACAACAGGTTCGTCATGCTTTCCCTTCTGCTACTGCTGCTGTGGTGGTGGTGCATTATTTAGGTATTATTATTACATGCGCAGGTATTGACTCCAAAATAAAAATGCACCCCCAAAAAAATTAATGGTACTTGCTAATGTTAAGTAAACTGAAATGAATTATTACGACTTGCTATCATCAGCAAGAGAACTATTGAGTGCAAGAGTGCATGGCGCATATATGGAGTATCGGAAGATGCTCGCCTTGAAGAGATCACCAGCTGAAGCTAAATTACGTCTTCTACAATACATGCTTTCTGCAACCTATAAACAGGCCATGTGAGGTGAATTGGATATATATATAGCAAGTTGATTCTGCTTGCTGTGATCACATGGACATGGCATGAATAATGACTTGTACAACACACAAAACAAATGTGTTTTGCTTTATAGATAATTTTTGCTCTTATTTCATACAATTTAAACATCTTTCTGTTATTTCTGTAACAATTGTAATAATTAAATAAAATTGGTATTCCTAATTTTAACAATAATTATTCCTATTATAGTTAAATTATCACAAAGGTGGAAAATCTGCAGATGATGCTGCTGTGGAAGAACCTGGGATATTTAAAGTAACCATTGTAGGCTGAGATGATGTTGATGATGATGATAAAGGCGAGGAGGTTGATGGCTTATGCATATTCCAACTTGAATTGAATGGTCCTTGAATTTGTGCCCTTTTTTCGGGTCGAAATGTCACGTCGTCATTAGGTTTTAACCGCTCAGAGCGAACAGTTGGTCGGAAGACTGCGTCGATAAGGCTAACGGTTGGAAGAAAGCTCTGCAGAAAAAAATAAGACGGATAACGGATACTATTATTGAGTATGACTACGGAAAAACGGAACAGAGGAAATGACACTTTCGCATGAAATTTACCTTCTCTTTAGAAGCAAAACACACGACATTCCTATTTGGTTCCTCATCAAAAGACTCTGACAATACGCCAAAATGATCTGAATACTCGTGCACCACATGTCGCTTGTCCCGATTCATGGAGTTAAAACCATAAGTCACGTTCTTCTTTGTAGATTGTTTTGCCTTCAGGACCAACTCTGTAATCTGCTTGTGAATTGTCTCTACAAATTGAGGATTCTTTTTGCAAAACTTGGTGAGGAACTCGGAGTAGTTTGGGGTGCCGAATGACAAGGTAGTTCCTGGGGACACGTCCGCGTTTTCTAGTTGCAGAGCCTCTGCCAACTTCCTATTTCGTTCAATCTTGGCGCACTCTTTGTCACATTCCATTACAGCAGATTTTGGAATTTTTTGTTTGAAGTATTGCATAATCTCTTGTTTGCGAGTGTCCGTGACCTTACTTCCTTTATTTTTAGCCGCTTCTTCCTCCAAACGTTTAAGCTCTTTATGATATTCCCACGTTACTGTCCTGTCGTATTCGTTTTCGCGTTTCCAGCAAACCAGTGTATCAGTGCGCCGCCCACAGGGACATGCAACGTCTGTCTAATTTTGGAAATTTAAAGTAATATGAAAAAATACATATCATGTCATGTAACTCTACGCGTAAAATACATATCACACATATCATGTAAAATATTTCATATAATAATTTGTCTTTTCTGTATTTTCCTACCATGACTTTGCATTTTGATTCAGGACACTCTCCCCCATGACAAGGTGCCCCACATGCATGACCACAAGAATCTCTAGATTTGATGCAGGCAAGCTTACAAATTTCCATATCTTCCAGGCAGCGTCCAGCGTGACAGGTTTTGGGGCATGGATGTCGACCACAGGATAACATTTTTTTGCAGGGTAGGCCACAAGATACGTGGGTTATGTGACACATTATATTCTTGCGAAGCTACAATGTACAGAATTTAAATAAAGAATTTAAATACAAAAAATAAAAATATTTACCATCATTGTATTGTTCACCCTTCCAAATCAAATTTTAAGATTGCATTCATCATGATATATGTTTATTAAAAAAATATATACCTCGTGACCCCCGTGGCACCATTTCTCTGTGAGAACAGTACAAGGTGGACTGTAAAAGAAATAATTCGAATGAATTTTTTTTTTGTAAAAATATATAAAGAAAGCTGAATAGTAAGTTTGGTTTTTAAGTAGAAAAGGTTTTTTTTACCAGGTAGGTTCCGAATGACAAGGATGCAGTACTGGATGATCACAAATGTGCTCTCTGGAGCAAGGAAGGGGACAAGCAGGTCTTCTGGTCCCGCACGGAATCGGAGGATAAATGACAGAAGTTCCACATTCGCAAGTCAACTCGTCAAAACTGACTATATCACAAGGAGAACAAGGATTCAAAGCGTGACACAATCTACTGCACTTGTGATTCCCACATCTCAGAGGTCTCTGGCAAACTATGGGACAAACATGGTCCACATCAATGCAGCAGGTTATGTTACATTTGTGTTTGCCACAGCTTCGTTTTTTATTGCACTTCTTCTGGCAAGTTACTTCACTTCCTGCACTCAGCTCTTTACACTTGATTTCCACCGCTTTTGATCCACATCGACATTTCACATTACTGACCAGCTTGCAGGGGGGACACACCTTACTTAAGTGACACAAATCCTGGCAACGGTGTTTCGTCGACACGTCTCCATCCACACCCCCACCACAAGGTAAAATTTTCAAACACTTTTTTCCACAAGTTGGTATTGAATCTGTGCACGTTTTTCTTTTACGGATTTTGGCAAGGATGCACGCTTCAGAAATGCTAGTTTGACCACAGGGACAGCTGATAACCACTTCTGGGGAAGTTTTGCAGGGACCACAAGACCCTGAGTGGCAATCATTGGAGCAGCGATGATTGCCACAAGAAAGAGGTTTGGAGCAGGGGTTGGAGCAGGAGTAAAATTTGGTTTGGTTGGATGATGGAGTACAGGGGACTTCTTTGCTGGATTTTCCACAATGACAATCTGTTCCGATAAAATTGAGCATTTAAAAATACTTTTAAAATAATATTTTGAGAAAAAAAATCATTTTTTCTTACTGTGAATAACTTTTTTCTCGCATGGTTCACATTCCCCCTGATGACAAATTTTGGGACATTGGTGCACCCCACAGTTTAACGTTTTGGGGCAAGTTTCCTCACAACTGATAATCGCTTTGGAGCTGCATAAAACGATTGCACTGATTTTACCACAACCACAGTGTCTAACCTCTTGATTTTGACAGGGAGGACAGGGACCTGTATGAAATAATATTTCAATTTGTAAAATAGCATAAAATACACAGAATAGAATTTAATAGAAAGTAAATGTAATAATTTAAAGATTTTTTATATTGGATTTATTACCTGGATGACACAAGCAAACACAAAAATGCTCACAATGCGCCCCGCCCGGCTTGGCTTTGCCACAATTTTTACCACAACTGTGGGGTATTTCGTATCTGGAAGCTTTCGGATTTTTTCTTTTTCCACAAAAACAATAATATCCGTCTGGACCTGAGGAATAGCATGATTGACAACTTGGACAGCGCCATCCAGTTTCTAAAATTTAAAGATTTTTTTGTAAACGCTTTTTTATTTAAAGTTAAATAAATAGTTTTAAATACATATAATTCAATTGAAATTACCATCATCTGACTTATCCACCCATTTTCTGATACAACTCAAATGAAAAATGTTGTAGCACCTGCTGCAAGACCAAATTTGCTGAGAATACCGAACTTTATCGCAGCACACCATGCACTCATGATTATTCTTAGTTAACTGTTCAATTAAAGCTTCACGCTGATTTTTTGCGCGGGATCGATTCGGTTTCTCTTCGTAGCTGCGAGACGCAGGGCCCGAAGAAGAGCCACTATTATTATTGCTGCCAGGTTGGAAGGATGGTGCGTCCGGATTTAAATCGGAGGGTGGTGTAGATGATACTTGATCACCTTTTTCTTCTTCCACCTCACCGCCAGCGAAAGGTTTGTGATTACTGTGGTTGCCACCACGTCTGTCCCTACGATAATGATCACGATCACCAGCCCCACCGCGCCTTCCTGATGTTGACTGGCTCTGACCTCTTCTGCCATAGCCACTATTATTCTGTTCCATATGGTGGTGAGCTTCCTGTTCTGCTAGAGGGTAAACACCTCCTCTTTGTTGGTTTGCATGATTATTATTGGTATTGGAGGAGAATCTGCTGAAGTCTTCTTGAGCACCCATTTCATGCCTTCGATGACTATTATGATGACGTTGTTGATTACGATAATAATCCGTAGGACCGTTACCAGTACCCCCACCACCTCTACCTCCCCTCCATCTTTGATTATTTCGACCACCTCCTCCTTCATTATTTTCCGTAACGTCATCCCGTTCCAGCCTACCTCTATATCCTTGACCCTGTCTATAATGTTGGGTTTGGGATTGAGAGTACCCACCTCCACCGCCACCACCACGATGACTCCTATGATTAAAATAATTTCCACTTCCACCTCTGCCGCCCCTGCCTGAATTAACATCGCGATCATTTTCTGCAGTCAGCTGCTGGCGTCCATGAATATTATTTCTATGACTGGCACCACCACCACCCCTGTCCCTACCTCCACCAGGTCCACCAGCTGCCCCTTCTCCCACGGAAGCATAATAATTGGACTCATTGTCCATGTCACTTTCACCTTTTTCTCTTCTTGAACAGCATTCATTCAAAATTTCAAGTTGTCCGATTCAATACTTTTGACCTTCATCCGGCACCACACACTATTTAAAATTTTTTTTAAATAACTCAAGTAATCGGCAATCTACTGAAGAGTCTTTTATCTACATAATAACTTGGAAATTAATTGGCAAGAACAGGTAAAAGGGACGTACGTACACTTAAGAAAAAAAAGTATATCATTTTGAATAGTGCTTTCTTCACTCCTCTGACTGTTTCAAATCGCCACAGACTGAGAGGCATCATCCATCAAGCCAGAAATACTGTACTCTCAAATTTCTGGTACATCATGTGATTTCCCACACTCTCGTTTCATTTTACAGGGGTAACATGCTACATGTTTGTTGCAGACGCAAACGAGATAATTATTATTATCTTCTAAAATAATATAATTCGCCTTTGTTGCATATTTTGAATCCAATTCATCTGTTCAATTTTAGTTAAATCAAATCATTTCAACATTCATTATTTTATAAGTTTTGGCTTGAATACTATATTAATTTCTTCCATGTCGGTGGATTTTTTGGTTTATGGTCGTTTTTTTTTCTTCGCAGAAATATTCTTAAAACTTTAAGCATCTTAAAAACAAATGGCTGAAAAAAAAATTTCCATACAACAAAATTAATGCTTTTATGGGTAATTCCGTCATCCATCTATTTTTGGACTTTTCAAAAGTTTAGCCTAGCGAGTCAATGTGCCTAAGTGCCTATGTGCTATCTTGCCTTGCATGTCATGTATAATGATATGCATTCGTAACGTAGTACACTTAATGGGTGCTGAAACAGGTACTTTTATTTTTTTCAGTGGAATTTCCCTGTCCCGAGTCCCGATCCCAAGACTAAAGGACTAAAAAAAGATTAAATTAACATATTGAATGCAAATTTTTTTGTATAAAAGCTTGTGTCCTAATTTGTCTTTTGTACATTGTAACTTGATATCCTTCTGGGTGGAAGTCTGAAATTTTCTCCACTGTTTTATCAACGTCTTGCGGGATAAGATTCAGTATTCTGTTAGTTGGACTCAGACAAGGACGTCTTTGCGTATTACAAAACTCTTGACTATATTTGTGAACTTGAAAATTTTATTTATTTTTTCAAAAAAGAGAAGAGAGAAACAAGTTGACTTTTGAGTTTTTAACGTGCAAAAATACATATCAATGTAAGTATTTTAATCTTAAATCAGTAATTTGTAAGAAATTCCGAGAAATTAAAAGTTTTATAATTATTCATTTTAAATATTTCTTGTTTTAATATGTCGTTTTTATTATTTTTCAGTAAAAAATGCTCTATTCAACAGTAGGAACCCTCATCCTCCTCATGGGATTGCCAGCTTTGTTACATGGAGTACCCACTGGGGAAGTACTTGTCGCTGATCCAGCTGCAGTCGCTGCGGATCCAGCAATAGCTGCTTCAGTACCAGTGGAGGTTGCCCCTGTAGCAGCAGCACCTGCAACTCCACAACAATCTGCGGGCGGTGGCGGCATTGTCACAGAACACAAGAATCCCGATGGGTCGACTATCACTGTTACAAGATACAACGGACCATTACCAGCCGACGCCTTCAGGAGTCCATTGGGAGGCAAGTTATAATAATTATTTTTTGATTGGTTTTTCATGCACATATGCCGTCTATTTTTTCAAGCGTTTCTTTCTCGAGGCAATTCCATTTTTTGCTTTCATTTTTTGCGTCTTCAATGTTGACGCCGAGTTGACGTGTCCTTTTGTTGCTTCTTTAGGACTATCGGGTTTGCATGACGCTACCAGTTCTATTTTTTATGGGAATCATCTCCTTCAGCTTCAAGCACAAGAAGCCATTAATCAAGCATTGTTCAGAAATATGCAAATTTACTCAAATTACAACAATTTTTACTCTCCTCCCGTATATTACCCATTTTACCATCATCGAACTAGTCCTTATGCTTATGGTGCTACAGGTATGAAATATTACTGGGGAAATTATGTCTCTCTAATTTGCATTATTTTGTTCCCACTGTGGCCTACTTTTCTCTTGTCTTCTTTTTCTACACAAAAGACTAAACGGCATATATGTATATGTACCTGTTTTAAGAAAACGAAAATTTGTTTAAGGTATTTTAAGTTTTTTTCTCTCTTTTGTTCCATTTTTATGCAGGAAGTTACTACCCCTCTCCATTCCTTCCATTTGGTTTTGGTGGCTACCCGTTTGGGTACCCTGCTTATCATCAACAAGCAGCGAAATCACTCTGATTCATTACTTTATTTATTTTATTTTCTGTAAGCTGAAAATTTGTATTTTTTATCACATTCACTAATGGTTTTTAAATCAGTAAAATATTTACATACAAGTGTAATTTTAAAAATATTATCGTCATATATATATATGGAGCATATAGTTAATTGTAATTGTATTTTTTCTTATTTTGACAGTACAATAAATGCAATTACATAATTATCTGATTTGCGTAATTTATTTAGTATTATATATTTATAGTGTTTTTATATGCAATAATGATCGAATTGCTATACAAGCTATTCATTTTTACATTTATTTATCTATTCAACTTAAGTTGAGTTAATCCACTTCATTGTAAAGAAATCACCAATCACTTTGTCTAACGGCTGAGAAGACTGCGTCTCCGAAATTGCACGGTCACTAGAATTCGCAGCTTTCAGGTCCCTGAGCATTTTCCATTGCGTAAAAATCCGACTGTATTCATTCAACTTTTCTTGGTTGCTTTCCAAAGTATAAATCTGGAGGAGACCGCGGTAGTCGTACTCCAAACCTGAATAGGCGTCCCCAAACAGTCTTTTCCCTAAAGAGAAATAATAAATAAATACCATGTAATCAATCATAAATTCCTTTTTTTTCTAACAGATATCACATTCAACAAATATAATTTGTTTTACCTATGCTAATCGACCGCATATGAAGTTCTTCAGCCTTTCTGTACTGTTCCATGTCGTAATTATACAAGCTGGCTAGATGACCCACGGATAAGGCCACTTCGTAATCATACAAACCTAGTAGAGTTTCCTTAATTGAGATTGCTTTTAAATGCATTGCTTCGGCGTCCTATGAATCACAATAAATATTGAAACTTTCGGACAATTTTCACTACATTTCATT
>JAHZNC010006333.1:0-19397 GCA_027744095.1 Zhuqinia jingwanae
TTTTTGTTGAAAAGTCACGTACGTACGTACGTACGTACGTACCAACGTACGGAACGGAGCATTTTATAAAGTAGCTAAAGCAAGCTTTGCTACTTAATAATGATTATAATAATAATATGTGTAACTCTGTTTTGTTATTTTGTTAGTAAGTCAACCAGACAATATAGCAAAAAATGGAGAGAGAGAGAGAGAGAAATGTACACAAGTCCTTTTAACTGCACCAGCAATGGCAATGAATGGAAATTGAGGATGATGCTACTACTATGAGGCTTGATCCAATAACAATGACTTTCTTCCCTCCGCCATCAACCACCGCCGCCTCCATACAGAGAAGATTGTTGAACTGAACAATATATCAAACAACTCAACTACAACAACAAGTACAAAAAAAGTAAATGTAATATAGGTAAATTCACAGTGTGAGAATTTTTGGTTGTTTTTTTATTCATTTACAAAAGAAGAAGTGCAACAGCAATCACAACTACCTGTACTACAACTACTACTAAACTAGTACCACCGATGCAAATAATAAAGCTACTAGTCTTCCTGTTAACCATATTATTCTCTTTATTGTTGTTATTATTATTATTATTACAACTTTTATCATTTTATATATCGTGCCTCTCCATGTCTTGTGGTGATATTGGTATGTATAAGGATATTATCTTTCCAATCTTACTTACAAGGAAAAAAAAACAACAAACAATTTTTCTTTTGTATACATATACTTCACTGTTGTTGTGTCTTCGCTCAGTACCTAAAGGATGTATCGTAAGTTGGGCAACAAACTTTGATATGGTTTTTAGGCCAAATGAATAGATTTATGACCTAACGGTTAACAAAACTAGATTCTACGGTTAAAATAGTACAAGAAAATTACAATTTAAGATTCTGACACTTATTTAGAACTTATTGAACGTAGCTTTCTTAACACGCTCTCAATCACGGCTTTTCCCGACCTTTCGGCGACCAACCTGGTGTAATTTGCAAAAAAGGGGTAAATCCTTGAAACGTTTAGGTGAATTCTGTAGTTTGGAGTAGTTTGCTTTGCACAAAGTTCAAAAACTTCCATTCCTCTTGCCTGGAGAACATGAGGAGCGTTTTGAATATTTGTCAAAAACCTTAGAAAGGTGTTTTTTGTAGACTAATCGACATCCTGATTTCGCCCGCTCCTCGTAGTCTTTAACATGCATGAGTGCACTTTGTTTAGTGTATGTTTTAATGCCCAGTTTCTTGTTTTTAAAACGCTGTATGGTTTACTTCTTAAATCCAACCTATTTAGTAGCTGTCATCACTGAAGTGGAAATACTTTTATCGAACAGTTGGAAATTTTCTTTTTTACAATATTGGTTACGACGGTCGGACGTCGACCTTTATATTTCTGGTGTTCTGCCCAATTTGGAGCTAAATGCCTCATAATCAGTTTCCATATACTACCTTGATTTTAAAATGTTTTACGGTCTCGACCTTTGACATTCAAGCCACATTTTCTAGGTAGGAAATAACGCGTTTGAAAAATGTTTTTTTTTCTTCGATTTTCCCATGTTGCTGGAATTTATTTCTCGCTGAAAAAATGGAATGCTATTATTTCAAATGTGTAGAATCTGAAACTGTCCACCTTTAAAAAAATCCGTGTGTAATCTTATATGCAAATTTGTTGCCCTACTGATGATACATCCCTTTACCTACCACTCAAAGGAAGATGCTATTGTGTTTTTAATGGATGGAAATTTCAATACCTACTTGTAAATGCCATTTAATGACAGTAATTATCTTAACGGAAAAGAAAAGTAATTAATGACAAAGAGAGAATTGTGCATATATATACTGTAATGCATATATATTTATTAATAAAAGAATTCTCACTGAAATATTCGTGAATAAATACAAGATAGCTTAACATATTATTATTATGACTACAGAATTGTAAATATTTATTTGCAAAGAAAAAATAAATGTATCATCATTTGTTCACCCCTTTAACCAGGTAGCCGTGTCTATAGTAGCGGCTGATTCACCTTATTATGTTCACAAGTGATTTTGTTAGGGATGAAGTTGACGATAATGGGCAAAAACCTTTTGAATGTGAGAGAAACCCTTGTGTGATGATGATGAATATATGAATGTGTGTACATTTAGCTATGTATGCATACCTAAATACATTCTCAAAGCAATCTACTGTGCTGTTGTCTGCAACATGTAGATCAACTCAATAAATACTGGCAAATTTTCGTCCTTCAAGCTCATTAAAAATGTCTGAGGTAATAATAAAATGAAAATGCTTTCTCAAAAAATGTGTGTAATGTAATGTATGCATATGTTGCTAACTTGGTTTTTTGGTCAATTTCCCCTATCTAATGTGTGTACATGTGTGTTAGAGAGTGATGTAGTATCCTCTCACATATATGTGTAACAAGAAATAAATAGTATCCCTTCTCCTCGTTGAGAATGATGACGGATGGGTGAGGGCTTGGCTTTTTTGTTTGTTTCAGAAGGAAATTTTAACAAGACAAAAAAGATGAGCAAAATTATAATAATGTAATGTAGTAATGTAGCAGACAGACACCAGCAGATAGTCGCCATTACTACTATCGCCACGTGGTCATTACAGAAATAACACAATTCAGAACGATATTATAATAAAGTACTCTTCATTTTTATCATGTGCGCACATCAGGAAAAGCTTAACAATGCTTACAGAAAACGCCACTACTTTGTTTGTGCTCATCTTTTTTTTAAACGCTCACATACAAATTTTAAAATTCAAAAAATTACATATACCGATTATCTATTTTCTTACAAAATATGTAAACTTTACTATGTGGTCCTTTATTTGTTACACATGCTTGCTTCACAAAATTCTTTACTACCCACCCAGTTACAAGAACTAACTATTTATACATATTTATACTTTACACACACACACACACACATTATAAATTTTTGGAACCTTGAAGATTTTACCAAAACCACATACAACATTCTTAAATTGCATGTGACTCATTCAAAGGAAATTCCTTTTGTGTAGGTACAGATCACATGCAAAAATCAAAACAAAACACAAAGAAAATAATAATAAACAGACATTTAAATGATGACAATAATTACTAAGATGAGTTACATTGAGAAAGCTTTTTTATTTTACCTTGTAGAACACAAGCACCTTAATTAAAATGTCACTCTTCAATCTCTCTTATGAAACAATTATCTCATTATCATGAATTTTGAACATTGCAGCTTGTAGAAGACATTTGGAAGAGAAATATATACGTAATCTTTAATTCTAGTTAGATAAAGGAATAAGGTTAATTTTTAAAGCCATTTAAATTCACAGCACATATATACATATTTACATACCAACGTGGGCATTATGAATACAAAGTGCAAAATATGAAATATCATTGAAATTGTCAAAAATCCTAATCTTGTCCGACTTCACTTTTATTTGATTCGAGTAATTTTCAACAAACTAAAACAACAACTGTCCATCATAAAACCTGTCAATTGGATCCTTTTTAATGTACGTTCCTTTTAGCATGAATACTTGTAAAATCGCTTACATGAACTACGTAGACTTTTCTTAAAAGTTGTCATGATAAACCCAATCTAGGTTGTAACATAAATGTATCTTCCTAATGACCTCCAGCAAGCAACATTTCAAATGATATTATAATTGGCTTTTAGTTAAAATACGCCCGTAGATCAACTCTTGTCTGTAAGTTGTAGTCTTTTTTTCACAGCAACATGAATTGCATGAGTTAATATGTTTATCAAAGTGTATCTTGTGTGTGCAAGAATGAAGTGTTTGTTTTTTTACATAAAAAAACCGCATTTAAAGTCGAATTAACTCTGTGCTTACGAATCGCAATATATACGTGCACATGATCGATACGTCTAAATATTATCCGACACTCGGTCTATGAGTGCAACATTTAAGACGAACTTCCCTTCTGAATTGCGAGTGCAGTCTTAGAAACGGCAGCGTTGCATGCTAAGGCATCAATCGGCAGGATACCAACTTTCCCCTTTATTATGGACTTCGTAAGAAGTACATTCAACATTATAATTTGGCGTTGTTTGCCGGCCGGCCGGCAGTCCGTACCCACGCTAACTCGAAAACTAAAAGGAATTTTGGAATTCTGTTTGCCGTAATCGATAGCTAAGATCAGTAGCTCGGACGAGTTCGAAGATGGGGTCATCCCCCGGGGGTATGGGGGACAGATAATCAATGACCAGCTGTATCTAAGATATCTCGAAAACTATAAAGAATTTTTGGAATTCTTTTTTCGGCGCTGGATACCTAAGCTCAGTAGTTCAGATGTGTTCGAAATTGAGGACATGGGGTCATCACCCGGGGGCAAGGAAGGCAGATAAGCAATTTAAGCATGGCAGTATGTACATATGAGGCATGTACTTAATAGGAATCGGACATCCTGAATTCGAATATGATGTCCATTTTGTCATAACAGTTAGTTAATTGTAGTTAACTAATTATGATTGACTTTTTAGTCAGATTGCGATCAAAATCAGTACATGTATGTAATCTGACATGCTGAGATCGAATATGACATCAATTTTGAAAGGGTAATGAGTTAATTGTATGCCGAAGTCCATAATTATAGCGTTACATGGGTTTATTCCCACAGGCATATCGTCCAATTGTATTGGTCGGTATTTAGATTACGTGAAAAGGGAATTTGATTCTGTTTCTACTAGTACTGGAATGCATAATAAATGCTTAGGATACGAAAGGCTATAAGGCCGGCCTATGAGCTCCATTTAATATGTATGGGGCATGTTTTAGTAACCATGTCTATAAAGGTCTTCCCTCTCCTTTTATGCGTACGGCTCTTTTTTATACGTATCAGTTCTATTATGGAAAATGTACATTTTACTGGTTTAGCAATCGAAACGAATTTAATAATTATAACGTAGAGCGCCTGAATGTGAGTGAGGTTCATGATTCAGAGTGGGTTTTGGGGTTACATACATTTTCTGCCCTCTAGGACTGTTTGAACGAGTGAATCCTGCTTACTATTTTGGTTGAATGACCAAATTTTACTGGCCAATACATGCATAGAATTCATACGTAGTTAGGTAGTAGGTACATAGTTAGGTAAATAGGTAATTACTTAGTTACGTAGCAGCTACATGAAAATTCGTCCAATGGGAAATTTTTTTCCGATTTATGTTGGTACAGATAATCTGGAGAGATCCGCAAACCTTGAATCGAACATATATGCCATTTATTTATTGTAGCTGTTATACTGAAGTTTGGGCAGTCGTATGAAGTAGATGGTGTGTGGCCCGGAGAGCTTTTTGTGTGTAGCTTTTCACTATTTGTTCCACAGGATTGGTTTGATGATCAATGTACAAGGTACCTAATGATTCTTAATGTTACTCATCACCAGGTGCCACTTTCTTATAAGCTAGTATTTGCTGCAGGTTGTTATGTCAACAAAAATGAGTTTGGATGGACGGATAAACCCGTTTCGTTGAAAACGAAAAGGGTTTCTTTTCTTTCCCTAAGACAGTGTTTGCATACGCATGCCATATTTGAGGGAAATGGGTCACAGTGTTTACGAGTTTCAGGGCAGACGGACAAATGTTAAAAACAAGTTCCAATATTGACAAATGATATGCTGTGCAGCAGAGCTTTACAACTGCAAAACTACTTTTCGTGAGCATTTAAATGACAGAAACCATCAAATCTGACAAGATTTCTTTATGTTAAATGTTGTCAGCTCTTCTGTTTTGTCTGTCTGCCCATTCATCGCCGCACACTCGAAATGAGCACACACACAATCACCTTTAAATTAATATTTTATTTATTAGATTTACAAGGTCTGGTTTCCTCATCTTTCTTCTTTCAGCCACACATCTTAGTGACTTACTCCCTATTTCTCTTGTGCAGTAACCACACAGGAGAACAACAATAATAATCATAATATTAATAACAATGAATGCAAACACAAATTTTTTTGGGGGGAAAACCTGCTGCATCAAGTTTAGCAGATCTTGTAGACTGTTGTTTCATGTTTTGAGTTAATAGTTGATAGTGCTAAAACCTACCTTTTTCACGTCATAACTCACACAACACGATAGGGTATTAACATTTTTCGTCAATCATTGTCTGTAAAACTACAATACTACGTAATAACGACAACCGGCCGAGTTTTCTCGTGCTCATCTCAAGTTGATTGTGGTGCACCAGGTGGAAGCCAACAACATGCGCATATGAAATATGCATACTTACCTAGGTACTTAAATATTACGCTAACATCAGGAATTATCTCTGTTACGACGGTTTCATTCACAAAAATTAGCCGTATAAAAAGGTTGTAGGCACGCCGCCGAAAACGTTTCCTAAACATCTTGCTAACACATTTAAATCATGTATAAAATATTTTGTTTTTAATATTTTTCAAAATCAATTTAAAAGATCATGCCCGGGAGTGTAATAATTTTCATTTTAATGTTAATTCAATAAAAATTAACGACTTAAATTAGTTAATTCATGTGACCAAAAAGAATTGAGAGCAGATTGGGAGGGACAAACAAACATGCAACATTCGCCACATATACAATGTATATTATACATACACGAGTTTATAGAATGTAAACCTGTTGAAATAGTTTTCGTAGCATTACAATAACTGGTGTCTTACATCTCATGACGATCATGCTTTTCACTTCACCGGAGAATAATTCAAGTTACGCATTATTAATTATGTATACGAATATGTGTCAGATTAATTTAAACGTGAGTATATAAAAAAAATAGACTGTTTAGCTCAGCACCAATACCACGTAAACCACCACACACACGGGACTGAATCATCATTCACGGCCGAGAAATTCAGATGGGCCCAGCTTTTCTTTACGCTGTTGATACAAATTGCTTGATTACGAGTTTTGTTGTTTCGCTCAAAAAATGTATAACACAAATCATCTTCCACACCACCGCTAACGTAGTAAACTAACCATCAAAGAAAAAAATGTAATCTGTAATCTCTTTTTTCACTTGAGCCATCATCGCCACCACAAGCCCATTTACTACTGTGACGTGTGTTGCTACTTATTATTATGTATGTAGGTATGTTTTTATATGAGTGGTGTATGAATTTTACCAGTCATTGCACGGCTCGCTCGCTACTCGCAAATAATCCTAATGCGTTTTCGTTTGGAATTGAGATGATCAAAGTACGGTAGTTGTGAATTTTTTTTTTGTCATTGCCAACAATATGGAACGGTCAAGTGCATGCGTATTTTATCATTTTTGCTATAACTACATCTACTGCCGCGCTATTAACGTGCTACTATGCTATTTTGTTTGTGTATGACAATGATTTAATAATTTACAAGTAGTGAAGTTATTCATCTTTTCCATTTTCTACACTTGAATCTGTCCTCAAAACTGATTTTTCTTCGGTGTAGATAATGATCATGGCAGAGCACCAATTTTCCATTTTTGCCACTACTGGCTCTATTTTTCTACCCCGCACACACACACACACACACACACACACTGAGCTTTTTCACTAGCAAAATTGCGAACAGCAGCAGCAGCAGTGGCATACCTCGTCATTATCAACATCATTTTAATGATGACAATGATAATTATTGAGATTACTGTGTAGGTGAAGCTGTATAGTTGTTGTTGATGCTGTTGTAGTAGTCTACCGACAACAATGCTGCAAAAAGATTGGTTATCTATCTAGCATAATAATAAAAAATAATGAGGGAATTCGTGATTTTAAAACGCTTTTATATAGTATGTCCCTTATGCAGGTTTATACTTCTTGTTGCAAATTAAGGAAAATTGTGATTGTCACAGTAGCACGTACAACTAATTTATATCAATACGATACACTACCCACACGAAATATTTTTTTGTACCGTTCCGACCTTTAAATGATTAAATTCATTATTATCAACGTGTGCGTGTCATTTGTGTAATGTACGTAATAGTAAGGCGTTGAGTGGATGCAAAGACGGATTAGAAATTTTTGTTGGATCTATTGACCACCGAGATCATGAGACTTCATGGAGAGATTTTAAAATAAAAAAGGGGATGTAAGTGGTAGCAGTAGTACTGTTCATCAACGCTCCAAGCTACTAATCCAAATGACTTTGAAAAAAAAAGATGACGACCAGCACCACCAATAGCAACTACAGATACAAATATTTTTCGGTACTTACATAAGTGCTGTAATTAAGATAATAGTCAGTCACTAAAGCAAAGCTGGCAGTTAAGTAGTCGTAGTAGCAGTAGTATTTAGCATGCTCGATACAATTTCATTCATATGCGCGTCAATATTTTTATTATTATGAAAATTATAAGGAAGGCGTCTGATAACTTTTGTGACCATGCATAAACAATAGCTAATATTTAAAAACTACTTAATCCACATAAATAGCACTTTAGAGATAAGTAATGCAATTTAAGTGTCAAACGACAAAAAACCTTGTATACAATCTCTAGAGTAACCGGTACAATATTGACTATTGACAATTTTCCAGTGAACGGAAACCTTCATACTTTCAAGCGAAGTTTGAATTCAGAATACTAATCAATTTCACGAACGTCTAGTTCATTAAAATGGCAAATAAGAAAAAATTTCAATGTCTGGTAAAACCGTATCGGGTTGGTTATGCTATAACTGCAAAAACATAACTGTTAATTTCTTTATTCCGCCTTGTAATAAATTGATAGCACAAAATAAAAAGGTTTATGTAATATTATCGTAATTACGAGCATCAAAGATTTGCGAGTTATAAATTACCTCTGTTGATCCTTTGTGGCTGTATATATTTATTTATTTATATATGAATGTGTAAAATATGTATTTGTTAACGATAATGCACTGAATGAAAGTACCCATTTAGATGATAATTTCTGCAGCGTCAAAATTGCCCAAACGTTACTATCTCAGAATGAGAGTAAAAAAATTTCTGCAGCGTTAAAATAACTCAAAAATTAATATCTCAGATATACGAAATACGATGGATTTCAATTTCAATTGAATGAATGTTGGATGCTCGTATATTACATCTTACTAAAAGGTTTATTATCTTTTCAGTTACCAAACCAATCTTGTGTGTTGGGCATTGACGTTCATCAACCGCATACTTCATATAATGTTCTACTTTGGTGAAAGATACCTTCTACTAAAAAAAGATGAGTGGAAAATTACCATGAAAGTCATTGAATAAGTATATCCCTTTTTTATGTTAATTATGCCACGGCATTTCAATTGCACAAAAACATGGGTGATAGGATTAGCTATTAAGAAGTAAAGAAGTATTAATAATGGCCATACAGCGACATACAAGAAGCCGACGACATGAACTATTTTTTTGCATTTACCATGTTATCGTTAGTCAATAGGAAGCAGCATTTTTTGTGTATTATTATTTCGCAATAAATTATGGCCCTAAATTCTTTCAATTATCAAACTACAAAAAGTATGCCCAGAAAAAGAATCGTAAAAAATTGTTATGAGGGCTACGGTGGTTGATATGCCGCTGGTGGTGCCTTAAAATAATCATAATAATTTTGCAACAAAAGATTATCATAATTTATTTCAAATTGCCGTTACCGGCAATTGGGCACATTCGTCTTTTTTGTCTTTAAGCAACTTATAAGAAGAAAAAAATGTTATACGCAAGTACATACATGTGTACCACATGTGTGCAGGCATGATTTTTTCAGGGGTTCTGAAATCCTATTGGTTACACGTAATGAAGTTAGCGACGATAACTGATAAGTCCGTGTTCACCAGACTGAATTCGAAACCCATGTGGCGTACTTCCAAAACATATTTTTTAAATATACATACATCAAATTACCAACAGAAGTTTCCGTTCTCACAAACTAACACAACGGCCAGTAGACAACACACTACATATTTAGTTACCATTGACTGGCAGGAACGCTCTCATTTCTTTAAGAAACTAAACAAGTTCATGCGGCTGTCATTAATTTGTAACATTAAGTACTTAGGGATGAAGAAAAATGATGTGGACTGTGGAGTCATAAATGGTAGTAGTTGAATGAAAAAAAATAACTGTTTATTGTTATTCATGATTCATAAATTGATTCGTAATTGTTATTGTTATAACAAAAATATAGCATATTACTTGAATAAAAGGAAATGCGTATATATATGTCGGCACTACTCTCATTCATTAACCAATTACGAACAAACAAACAGAAAATATATTATAGTGTGTTGGCTTCTTTTTTTATTATATTCTTTTTAAATTTGCTAGTCAATTCAGTTATCACAATCCATATATTTGATAGCTAATAACATCGACGTTTTATATGAAATGCTCCGTTCCAATGAAGATGCATGTGAGCATCAAAATAATTTTTGTGCAAATCAGCAGGACATCATTTATTCATCCAAAAACCCAAATTCATTATGTCCCTGTAACGTAGTGCAATACGTTGAGAACCGGTATATGTAAATAGAAGTAGAAAAGTTAAATATATCTCTTGCTCTTATGCTACATGGTTGAGCTGGCAAATATGTAATTTTTACTTAAGCTGGAGATCATTTGAATCCCAGCTATTCATCTTCAAATGATTACACATGCATACATAACATGCAATATAAGTATGCAAAATCTACGATATCAAATTATTGTGTAAGATGCATTAACTTCACGTTTGCAGAGTAGATTTGTTGTGTGTACCCAGCGGAGGATGAGAATATTTGTAATAATATCCAAAATAGGTGCCTATTACTGTTACCGCTGCTGCACCCGATTGAGTTTATCCCGCTTGAATGCTTCTTGTATAAACATATATATTAGCTCATACTTCATGCAAGGTATAGACTTATTACATGAACCTATCATTGTTTGCCACAATGACGTATACAATTTCCGTTGGGATATATAGCTACTAAATTCACCTGGTAATACCACGAAGGCACAAGTGACATTGTGAGAAGATCATGGTCTTTTGTGCATTAAATATTTTAACTTGTTTCGAAACTCTACTCTTTGAAGTTCTAAGAAAACTCTAACAAGAAGTTACTGCTGCTTGAGCTGCTTGGCTACCACCATGCTACTACTATACTACTTACATGTTATTACAAACAAATAAATGATGATACCTCACCCGTTTTCATGACTGAATGCAAATTGACACGAAGTAAAATAATAAATTAGTATAAAAAAATCTTCTGACTTCATGCTGTCTCAGTTATTCCGTCAGTTATTGAATATGATTATCACTGATTTTTATTATACAAGAACAAAATGTGTTCATTTCGAGTTTGAGTGTTTTTGGGTACACATATATTCACTCATCAAATGAGGCTAAAGAATATGAAGCCTTTTGCTGTAAAAGTATTGCAACGATAATATTCAATATGTGATGAATCACACGCACACGGGAGGATTGGTCATATCATATCTATTAGAAAAGTTTACGGTGAAGAAGATTGCTACAGTACCTACAATTAAACTAACTAGGTTTGTTTTGTTTAGGTTAAGTACACACACATGGCAAATAAAAGGTACATAGAAAAGAAGCCGACTGCTGTGCTCTTTAGTGGTCCACTCCCTTTCATGTCATGAGAATCTTGTTGTGTAACCATCGTTATCTTGCTGAAAAGAAAATACAGGAAGATGGTAATGAAACCTTAAACAGAAACAATAGTGAGCAAGGAGATGTATTCAATAAGTACACAAACGCAAAAAAGGCATGTACAAAGATTTAATGTAGTTGCATTAAGGCATTGGGGGAATAATGGTTGCTGACGGTGGGCAAACCAGTTAACATTGCCGATGGTTAAAAAAAATGCTTTCTTCTTTTCTCTCCTGAAAAGTGACACTGATTGGAATAGAGCCTCCAACAACCTGACACGAAGTCTGCCACTTAACTTATTATTATCGATAAATTTGCTCAGAGCGAAGTAAATATGTAGCTGATTCCGAACTGTTTGCGTATTACATGGGGTCATATGCGAAAGTGACCGATGCATATATGTTACTCCCATGTGGATTCGTTGACCGATTTACAATTTAAGATACAATACAATTTTTACAAACTGATATGCTTATCAGTCTAACATAATTCAAAATCAAACTTCAATGCAATCATGGATATGTTTGGGAATTATAGTCGCCCTACAATTTTACCCAATACAACATCTAGAACATTATTTCTTTTGATCCTCACCTAGACCAACCGTGACTTTTGGAATCTGATTTTCAAAATGTGGCTGCTCTTTCACAACGCTATACACAAGGGTGACTCATTTACAAATGTTTAAGCCACCGAATTATTTGTTCGAGAAACTCACGCTATAAACCTGATATAACAATTCTAAAATGGAAAAGAAACAGATTCATATGAATCACCAATATAATTTCTTATCTATTCACCATATTAATAAAGCAGCAACGTCTCACCTTGGAAATTCTCAACAAACTCATGTTGCCGTCATCATAAATGCAAAATCCCGAACCGAGAACAGACGAACATATGTACATGCCCTTTACGTACTCATCTGGAGTTAAACGTTGCATGGCTCGTATTTTCCTTCAAGGGCCGTCACTATGATTGAGCTATAATAGATATTTCGTGCGACGATGTCCGTGGACAGACAGACAAAATATCAATTATCAATGCCAGCGTCAATGCTTTCAGCTACTTTTAATAATCCCGATAGACAAAAAATGGAAATAAAAATGTCAAATAGTAGACGAGATGTGCAGCTTATTTGCAGCTGCTCCTGTCACAAAATTCTATTATGATATATATTTAAAATTGACAGGAACAGAAGGTGCCAGAGTAGAAGAGGTGAGCAACCTGGAAGATAAGGATCTACCTCTGACAAGTTACTTAAAACACAGCTACAACCAACAAATTAGATTACTAAAAAAATATGGTTTCTGCACTCTAGGTGTGCGAGCGTCGATTGCTTGGTCGGAAGAACCCGAATTACTATTTATATCTCAATACATACCTTCATTTATACCACACATTTCCTGTTCGATAGATTATGATAGATTTATCATACAATCAGTATTTGCTGCTCTAACGTCGATGTTTCACATTTCGTAGAAACTAGAAACAAAGCTGCTTGAGAGTAAGTTGACAAAGTACTTTGAGTTGAGACAATATCAATACATTCTGAAAGTTCTCAGCCAGCACACATACCATTTTCATTACATACGATTCTTTAAAATATAATAGGTAGCGCACTGCATCAACACGTGCACGAGAAAGTTACATAGTTTTGCATGAGAGTTAATGGAATTTACATTATTACAAACTAATTAAATTCATGTTAAAGCGTTATAATACTTGATAGGAAAAGATGAGAGAAGGGGGCAGAGTGAGAGTTAAAGAAAGTAATGAATCCGGCAAACCTGATTTAATCAAGTTTCAGCACATTTAGATAATTAACTCTCCAGAGTCCTTCGGCCCCAAAAACCGTTCAACCGAAATTCCCACAAAGAAAAATGCATATCATCAATCGTTATACAGTAATAACACCGATGCAGCAGATGTAATTGAAATTTATAGTATACTTTTGGATATCTCGATAACGGACAGACTGACACCAAGGTACCATGCGCATTAATTAAACTTATACTCCACCTCTGGAACGCAATAATGTAACAAATAGCAATATATATTGCTGTATAGCAAACACGTCATTCTTTCTTCGTTTCGAATTCCTTGACTTCAATCGCATTCATCTTTATATTTTGCATAAGAAACGAAGAAAAGCACCAGTCATCCTGGCAGTTAAGCAAAACAACGCAGTGTAGAAGTAAACATTTTTTTTTGTATCTATTAATTTGAAATGATGATGTAGCTGATATTGTTCACCTTATACAACAACACCAAAACATGCAGGAGAAAGAGTTTTTATTTTGACAAAAGCAGTATAAAAAAGTATCCCCGTTAGAGATTTTTGCTTCTCATTATTTCTACGAATTTTTTTTACTTCAAATCAATTTCATTTTTCTTTATTGGACAACTTGATGCAAAAAAAAGAGCTTCTCCGAATTCTTCTTGATGAAAATGTCGTTCTCCCAGAAAGCTTGTTATTTACAAAGCGACCAATTCACTATACTTGTCTCAATGTTTGATGTTAAAGTACGAAAATATGTATGTATCTTGTTTGATCAAAACAAGGTTTGTAGTCATGTAACCATATTTTCGGTTTGGTTGTGTGGTGATGAATCCTCACGAATTGTCGTGTGCCTAAAAGTTTTTTATTCATTATTGCACCTCAATCAACAGTAGCTCCCATTTCTATTTCATAAGGATGTGCAACTTTTTTTTTAATTCGCTGAATTTCATAATAGCAAATATCACATGAAAGAATCCTTTGAAATTGAAACGTTAGATTAATTTTCCTTTACAATCATATGCGTTCTCCAGGTTTGTAAACAAAGTAAAACCTCTGTATGGTTAAACATTATCATAAAAAAATATGATTTTTTTCGGATTAAAGTTTTTTATAAAGAAGGACCATAGTAAAAACCAAAACAATCCCCAGAATACACTACACCCATCTTTTCAGAAAAATGCATTTCATTTCAGCTTTTATGTTTCATCTACCAATAGCTCGCATAAAAATGAAAAATGGATGATAACATTTATTGGGTACAACGAATTTACTTACAGGTTCCACTGTAAAAGACTTAAAATCAATGCATTCATTCGCCTGGTGGAAAATGCTAATTTTATTTTCATTTCCAAACAACAAATTTGACGGACATTGTCCTTTTAGTCGTGTTATTGCTTTGCTTATTTGGCACAGTGAAAATTTAGAAAAGTAACAGTCATTGCATATACAATGCAATAATATGTTTGCACATCGATGCTACTATTACACTCACATGCATGAGTACATTAAACAATTTACATTATCAGTTTTTCAATACATCTCTAAAGACGTCTACGTAACCATGCCAGCAGCATCAAATCAGTAGCAGCATTCAGTGATGTGTACTGATGCTCTTGTATGTATATAGTTGATTCAATTCATGGCACATTATTACTGTATAAGAAGAATGATGGACGTCTGAGAAGAAATAAAAAAAGATTTCCTCATAAAAAATCCATAATTACGGGACCAAACAAGTGAAGATGGGCCCAATTCATTTCACGTCAAGAAAATGCAGCAGCCCCCATCACCAAACACCAACATCTCCTCTCTTCCCTTTTCAAAAAGACAGTTAAGGAAGGATATTCACCCTTTCTGACTTTCGTCTATCTATTCAATCCAACCAACCTGCAGCATCGCCATTCTCGCTACTATTACAACTCTAATTACATATTACAGTTTTTATGCGTGCAAGGAGTAAAAAGCGTGCACAGACAAAAAAAAGAACATTAGGATCCTCTCTCTCTCTCTATCTCTCTCTTTCTTTCTCTATCTCTCTCTCCAGATGACTGATCGTCAAGTATGAAAGGAGACAGTGATGCTGTATTGTGAGACAGTAATAATAACCAAAAAATAGTCGTTCTATTTTAAGAAATGAAATTGCAACTTGTAGTTAGCAACCAGGAATTAATAAAAGAACAATAACAAAGTCAACTTAATTTCACTGAAACAGGAGAGGAGGGGGAGAGTGTGCGGGACTTGCAGAAAAATTGCCTCTTATCCTGTTATATGGGCAGTATTTTAAAAAGAAATTTTGTGGCCACATGAAATGAAATTCAGCAGAGAAGGACAATGAATGAACAAAGTGTAATGGACTTTTTTTTAATCACAAACGAAGTACTTTGTGTTGGCAATCACCATAAAGAAATGGAAACAAAGTTGCTGGCTGCGTCATGTTGATGGGTGCCGTGGGGATGGAAATGCCCGTCTTAAAAAGAAAGTTTACATTTAGTACCTATTTGAAATTGCCGTATATTGCTTCCGGTTTGACTGCGTGGTCATTTAAACTAGAAACAGGAATGGCATGTACTTGGCTTTAGTCAGTCGTTCATAGTTCAGAACTCGATCAGAGCGCATATCCGTTTATTAGGGATGTTCTGATATGTTTAAAACATTTGTTTTAAACTATTTTCTGATCTAATGACCGTGAAAACTTGAGAAATGAAGCAGGCAAGAAAATTCCTTCAAGGGCATAAATGATGCTTTAACAAACAAGCATAAAAATATTGAACTTGTAACTTAATATTTAAAAAATAATAATTCTACTTGTCCTGAGACTTCGCTAAAATTGTGTTTGTTACAACTGAATGAATGTTTCCTATAAAAAAGAGCAAATTCGTTTCTTGTGCAATCTACTGTATACAAAGTACATTACGTACATAACGTGAACCTTGGTTATATTTAGTCGTTCTTATGAAGGTCGCTTAAATAGGGACTAAATAATGCAGTATATGTATGTAAACTATGCATTGCGATACTATTTATAAATATAGTATCTACTATGTAATGTTGGAATAAAATGCTTGGATATAAATTTGGACGGAAAAATTTAAACATGGTTTATCAACTTTGTTTACATTATTACTTAAGAAAATATGAAAGTTTTCGATTAGTCTAGTCAGCCAGGAGGAAATTGCATTTCCCAAAACATGCATACCGAATTTTCGTAGACTACCAGGAAGGGGCACATTTGTGATCACGTTACTGGATTTTTGGCTTTGTTGGTTTACAACATGCACACATTCATATTCATATTCATATTTCATATGAAAATGAAGACATGACATATTGCTCTGGCCCATGGTGAGAATACATGTGACAATCGCACTCTTTTCTAGAGTCGGGAGTCCCAACTCGGGACGGGACCACTACTGCCTTACATTGCATTACAATCATTACTATTACAAATTATTTTGGGAGACACATGCATCGTTGTAACGTGGAAAAGATCATTATTTACTTTTTAAATCTCGCGCAACTGGTTTGAATGTAGACCTCGTAATTTTCCCTCATATAATTCTTAACAATAAAATTAGACCCATTGTCCTTGAAATTGCACAGCACGTTTAGGAACAATTCCTTGAAATTTGCCTTGCAATTCAAAAAAATAATCATTTTCGTGTTCGGTAGATCACTCACCATCCATTCTGAAATCATCAATTTGATTTAATGAAATGTGTAATCACTGAGGCATGTTTGTCATATTTTTTATACATCAAATAACTCAATTTTTAGCAGTATTGGTGTCATATTTTTGTGTAGATGCATTAATTGGATCGAATATCGTCAAGTCTGGCATGACATAATGTTTTTTGATAGTTTTCTCAAAGCTCATTAAAAATCCATTTACTCTCCAACTCTCATGGTTTGGCTGCATGATATTTTAATTCATCATTTATTTTATTATTTATTTTATCTTTTTTTCTCAGGTTTCGTAAGCATGTTTCCATTTGAAACCCTTCTGGCTCATATTTTCAAATTATAAGCTATATAATATCTTTGACGACGAGAGCAGCACGCAAAAGAAAATCTCATTATCAGCAGCAAAAAAGGCCCAGCATCTATGTATTTCTTAATAGCAAGCTTTTTGTGAACAGTTCACGCGTTCATCTAGTATGAATATATTATATTTATATGTATGTATACATGAAATAATTTAGTAATGGAACAAAGTGAAAATATGTACATCAGACTACGAAAATTGAACCCCGTGAGCTCAAAGTGTCTCTTCTACCGGCTTTTATATAGTGTCGTGTGGTATTCAAACCATTTCCCATCACGTACAGTAATAAGCTTACTGACACCTCAGCCGCCATTGGCGATTACGCTACTGCACTGCATATATTGCAACCACACAAATGGGGTTTCGAACTCCGAAGAATGCACACACATACAAACCTCAATGTCGTAAATCACAAAATACGTTTTTTGAATAACCATAAAGCGAAATGAAAAAAAAATGAGAAGAAGAGAAAAAATTACTGCTGCATACCTTGTGGCGTACAGGACCCACGAAGTTATTGTTGCTACTGCCACCTCTTCGAAGGCTACTGCTGATACAAATTGGTTTTATGCTTATTGTGGGAGCGGAGCTTGAGAAGGAGGGAAAAGACACACCATCTCTACGATCCGCTTTTTCCGTAGTTGATGTCACTCTTATAAACGGATTGGAATCCGCCTGAGGAACCCTGCTTGATGACGATGATGATACTGTAATATTATGTCTTCCATCAGGATCAGTGCAAGCATTTAAGCTACCACAAGCAGTACTTGTGGAGACGGAAAACCTCCTAGTTGTTTGGGGTTCTTTTGCAGATGACAAAGACAGTAATAATGATGATGGTCGGTGAAAAGCTGTAGTTGTCGCCGTAGTAGCACAGTCAGCCGCAGCAGTTTTCTTTTTATTTATCTTCTCTGGGATGGTTTGAACGTTTCTTTTTAATGTATCTATTCCATCCTCGCGTTCCTTTAATTCGTCAAGCTTTGAGACGAGGAAGGTAAAAAAAATCACAGAGAAAATTATACGTGCATTGTATTTTCATTTAGTAAATTTCACGCATGTTAAAAAAATTATTTACAGTTAACAAAGTTTCTAGTACAAAATCATTTTTTTGTATGTCCCCTGCTTTTAACTTTTACAATGATACTTAAACTTATTTTATGACACTTGAGTAAGTTTAAGAGCTTTAAAAAATGCATGCTCTTCTAAACATTTAAAAGCAAACTAATAACTACTTTTTTTTATTTATTCAATTTTTCCTCACTTACCAACTTAGCAATTTGCTTTTGAAACTCCTTTCGTAAAGTTTGAAATCTTGTATCCGAATTCGTTGATGATGAATGGCAGCAATCAATATTTTCGTGTTCTTGTTGGTGATGATGATGATGCGGTGACGAAGAAACTGATTCCGTAGGATGTCCTTGCTTTCGACTAGTGCAGCAATGTGCACGCTGCTGCTTGACTGCAGTATCCTGCTCTAACTGCTGTAACTACACATTTAAAAAAAAATCCTAAATAGTGAGAAGAGATATATCATAAAAAGAAATAACACTTGATTTATTTATTTTTTTAATTATTGTTTGTTATTGTTTTGTTTTCGCTATGCAAAAATCGGTTTTGCAAAAACAATAAAAAATCCCTAAACAAAATTATATTATTTTTCAGTTATGTTGCTGTAAATGCAATATACTAAATAAAAATCTCATTAACTTTTTTTTAAAGAAAATCAATTTCGGCTACTTTTTTTATATTGTTGTCATTGAATATTGTTAAGTATTGCAGTAGATGAGTTTAAAATAGTTTCAAGCCACACACACTGCATATTATTAGGTATTGTTATTATAATACAATTATATAATAAGTTCGTAGTATTCTGACATATGCTAAGTCCTTCAGACGCATGCTAAGTCCCATGATAAAAATATCTCACTCCATGCTAAGTCCCATAAGAACAGGCAACATATGCTAAG
>JAHZNC010006334.1:0-12260 GCA_027744095.1 Zhuqinia jingwanae
CCTTTTTTTATGATGACACTATATGCGCTATAATATGATAAGATGATTGCACATTTGCAAATTGCATTGCATGATGATGATGATGATGATCACGAGCTATAAAAGTATCTTAATAAATACGGTGATATGTATAAATCTTTATGTTATGATGATGATGAAAGTATTTTTTATATCCTGTGGAATCATTAATGCCTATTTATTATTTGCTGTTATTATTACATTATACCTACGTATTACGCATCTCAGTTTTGATCGTGCTTCATTCCTGTTCTTGTTGTATGTAGGGATCTTATTTTAATAATAATGACGTGATTTGATCCTTCAAATTCTACTTTTTTACGATGACAGTCGATAGTGGATTTGTGAAACATATTATACATGACATTTCCTCTCATTTTGAATTTATTTTAAATTGTAAGTCATTCAAATGTATTTCAAATGGGACAAAAAAATATTTAATTATACTATTTTACTACTTCCTTTTCAGCTTTTTTTCTTGTTTTTGAAAAAATATGTATAAAAAACTAATTTAATGAAATTAAGTAAATGTAAAAGAAATATATAAGAAAAACACATTTTTTGTTTAAAAACCTCCCAAACATGTCACATTAGAATTCAATGTGTAAAAAACTTTAAAAAAAAGACAAAACACCAAAGTTTTAAAAGTTGTTTGGGATGATTAAATGCGAGGATGCGTCTTGTCAAAGCATGATGTGGATAATAATGATTTTTTCCTGTTTCCTTGCCATATTTCTTGTGCGTATATGTATAATTTGATTAGTTACGTGTTACGATACAATCGTATACTTTTGCAGCGAACTGCTGGTTACGGTAAATGGTGTAATTATTATTATGGTCCTCATTTATTGAACACATTCATACATTATACAAACAAAAATTCAGTCAATAGCACCTTGCTATAAGCAAGAAATTCCCGCTTTACTGATACATTAATAGTAAACAGAAATAAACAAGAAAGTATTTTTTTACATGCGTATTTAAGGTAAAAAAATTTAAATAATATTAAGCATTGAAATTTTTTAGCATCAACTTAGAGCATATGTATGTAACTATATTAACATGTAGAATAGGAATAAAACAGATAGACAACTTTACATTAAATTATATGCATGCACCAATTAGAAACAAATCAAAATATCAAATAACGATTCCTGATGATTTGGGCAAAGGATCATCACTCTTTCGGGAGTGATATGTCACTAATGACACTCTCTTCTTTCTTAGGTGGAGCACGACGCCAGTTGTCGTCGGTGCCACCAATTTCTTCCCCACCACCACGATCTCCACGCTTATCCCCTCTGCCTCCGAATAATGGCCCATCTCGTCCACCTCTGCTTAAATAAAAATTCCCAATTAGTTACAAAGAACAGAAAAGTATCCTACGGGCATAACAAATTGAGCATCACAATATCGAATATAGTAAATACGTCCTATATACAAATACCTGTCTCCACGATCTCTAGGACGTTCATTTTCACCTCGATCACGCCCTGCCCCCTCACCTCCTCTCCTCCAAAAAGCGCCATCATCTGGAGCCTGAAAATGACAGTAAATATCAAATTATATACATTAAAGGCCCTAAGTGAATAGCAAACAAATGAAAACACTCGTCACTCACCCTTGCTTCACCAGTACGCCCTCCCCTGGGACGATCGAATCCACCCCACTCACCACCACGATCTCTTTCCTTCCCTCTTTCAAAGCCACCTCGGTCACCACGATCTCCCCTTTCGCGATCTCCTCCCCTCCCCCAATCCCTCTTACGCTCACCATCACGTTCTGGGTCCCCTCGTTCAATTTTACGTTCAAATGGACGCTGTTCACGATCAACAACTTTTGGTCGCTCACGAATCGGTTCATGATCCCGATCTCTTTCCTGTCGGTCTGGTCTTTCTCGGGGAGGAATATTTTCTTGCGGAGGCAAGTCACCAGCTTCAGCAGCTGCCTTCTTCTCACGAATTACTTTGGATACCCAGACGCCAGTGGATGCAGGTGCTGCAAATGTAACACGTGCGGGGGCAGCAACTGCTTTTTGATCCAAGGATTTTGGCCGCCAAACTTCCTGCGTAGGAGCTACAGCTGTGGCTGGTGCAGGTGCAATAACAACAGGCGCCTTTTGACGTTCCTCTCGATCGCGTGCTTCACGTTCCTCGATCTCCCTTTGTTTAGCTAACTGTTTCTCCAAAGTTGCGCGATTTCTATCCTCCAACTCCTTTGCGTGTTTTTCCCGTTCGATTCTTTCCTCTTCCTCGTTTGCACGCCGAATTGCATCAAGGCGTGCACGTTCGACCGCGGCCTTTCCTTCTTCGTACTTTCGTCGGCGCTCATTCTTTCTTTGGGCCTTCCTCTCGGCTAACCTGGCAATCTTAATGGTTTGGAAGTTCTTTTCAAATTCTTTCAACTTCTCCAAAAAAATATCTTTTCTAGAGTCCAAAAGATCTTGCAAAAACTTGTTTTTATCCTCCCTCATATGAAGCATACGACTCCGGTTAGCGACAGCAATTTCTCGTTCTTTAATCAAATGAGCGATTCTTTCGGCTTCGTGTTGCTCCCATACAATCTTTTCCTGTTCTTTCTTTTTAGCCATTTCCTGCTCAATAACTTTAATTTCTACGATTCTTTTGGCTCGTTCAATGTAACCCAACCGTTTCTCCTGTGCTTTCATTCTAGCAAGATGTTCCTTAGCTTCCTTCTGGAGTTCTTCTTGTTGACGCTGAAGCACCGTTTCCAAGTCTAACTTTGATGACTCTTCGCCCTTGAATTTACCAACAATCTTCATACCGATAGGAGTTTGTCCCATCTGTTTAATTTTTTCTTGAACTTTGCGAGCGTTTAGTTCTTTATGTTCGGCCTCAGCCTTTCTTCGTTTTCTTTCCTCACGTTCATTCTCAAGGCGTTTAGCTTCCATCATCATTTGCTGCTTCAACATTTGTTCCACTCGAAGCTTCTCTTCATGATCACGATCTATTGCTGTTCTTTCTAGTTCTTCCCTCCTGACATTAATTATCTTTTGACGTTCCATCAATGACCTGTGATACATAACTTCCTTTTGCCTATGCTGATTAATGATATTGTTTCTGAACATGTCTTCGTCATTCTAAAGGGGAAAAAATATATAAAAAGTAACATATTTAGAAAACCTGAAGTTTTTAATCATTAACTTGATTCATTATTAGTATGTAAGCAACTTACAGATAGCTCGACTGGATTTATCATGTCAACAGTTTCTTGTAAGCAATTCATGACGTTTACAAGCTGCAATCGAACAGTCTCAGAAGGCATGATTTGCAAATGAGGTCCTTCGGGAAGATCCTCACGAGAAGCCTCGGCCAAAGAAGACCCAAACTGGATACAGTTAGTGCGATGATCGATACTGATCTGCATGTCATTGTACCTCACAGCGTCAACTAAAATTTGTTCCAATTGTGTCTGGTTGGAGAATACAGTCATGCTCAAAAGATGATCATAATCGATTGTCTGGTACACCTGAAATAGAAAAAAAGTTAAAATTTTTATCCTTACATTGAACTCAAAAAATATAACTCATGCAAAGAACACACACATAATAATGCATAATTACATTACCTGTGAAACCTGCTTTATTAAGCGCACCAAGGTTACTTCCCTTAATGGATCAATATATTGTTCCATATAGTCACTTGGAAACTCTCCTGACGACGCAGTTGTAAACAACTGATCAACCGTGGTGGAAAGGCTAAGTGGACAGAACTCTGATTCCAATACTTCGTACATGTCTTGCAATGGCTTTATCGCATTGCTTAAAATACCATGACGACTGATATCACGAACCATCGACATTCTAGTTGGAGGGTGAGGCAGGAAGAGCAAAGTAGCAAGTTTCTGAGATTTTTCAAGCATTCCCTTATCAGTTTCCACGAATCTTTCAAACTCTGGGTGAAGAACTGGGAACGGAATAGCAAGTGTAGCTAAAACAACTTGTGATGCGTTCCTGGAAATCGTATAAACTTAGTTACAAAACAAAAAATATTGTGCTATACATAATATACATACCTACGTGCAAATAGGGACTTACAGAGATGAGAAGTCAATGCAATTTATCTGAGAGCCTTGGCGGTTGATGATGTCATCAAAATGCTTCCGAAGACGTTCGCACAACTTCCTGAATTCAGTCTTTCGGCTATAAGCGAGGCAGAACTTGAATGCCTGGGAAAGTCAAATTAGCAACGACATGTTATATATACCACAGAGCTAATAATAAAGCCATACTAGACAAGAATTATTCTGATGATACAATTTTCCCCATACCATTTGAGCAATATCATGATACAAGTTCTCCAGGCGCGGATTGTTCCTCAACAAATCCAAACACTGTGTGTATGATTCCCAAAGAAACTTGACCCATGGAATTAACGCTGCTCGCCCTTTCCTTTCCTGCGCTTGCTCTTCAGTGATGACACTATATACATAGTCACAAAAATAATTCAAAATTTGAACATTGATATTTCGTTCCAAAATATAGATATATTGGAATAATTTATTACTTTAATAAAGTCATGTCCGCCATTGACAAGTTATCCAAATCGTCGACTTCCACAATGGAAATGGCCACGTCTGTGGCAGATTGCTCTGTGGAAGCGGCATCTTTCTCAATGACAACCTTGGCAGCGTCGGTTCTCTCTTCTGCCATACGTATGTAACTCCGAATGACTTTCTCAAGAAGGCCTACGTTAACCTACAAACAGGGAGTTCAACAAAAACATTAAAGTTATACTATATTGGAACTAGCAAATATAATTTTTTTAAAGGTCTAAAACTTTCATTACCGATTGGCACATAAGCCTATACTGGTACAGACCCTCCTTCGCAGTATGAGGCTTTTTTAATTCAACGCATAGTTCCAAATACTTGAGCATAATCGGCTCAATAACCTACATGCATAAAATAAAATTGCATCATTAAAAGAGAAGTGAAATTATATGACTACCACTTTCATACAAATGAAACAGTAGTATTTTCTTATTTTTCTTACCTTCTCATTGAAGGATCTATGCTTCTTCCCCTTGATGACATCGTACAATGTACCCAAAGCCCTGTACGACTTCCCCACCTCAATAAACTCTAAAAATTGAGAACAACAACATTATTGCTTTTACATAATTTCACACCGAAATTGTGCTGAAGCAGCTTTCGGTTTGGATTTGTATGACCAGTTTACAGGCTACACCATTACATAGATTGTAAGTTTAACTAGAACACATTTTCGACATCCTCCTACACAAATTAGTAATAATAAAACATTGAATACCTTCATCAGACCGCAACTACAAGTTTCTACACTGATTTAACACAACGAATTTAATCCAAATGGGAAAAAATATATTCCAGCTTGTACATCAAATCTACTTTGAACTTGAACTGTTATCCTTGCTTTATTTCTATATATTTTTAATTTACAGTTAAAATAACATGAAAATGCATATTGCCAGTAAGCTGTTGCTGCAAATAAAATTTGTCATTCGTGATGCACCATACTTTCAGGATTTTATATTTAAAACTTGTGCTTAAATGCATAACTACTGAAAAATCCAACATCGAACATATGTTGATTCAAACCAGTCAAATTACTAATTATAACCCCAACAAACAATTGCATCCTTCCTGTTTGTCCCAAATAATATTTCCCAATTAACTTATCTTATCACTCCCCAGAAACCGTATTAACACATTAACCCCGGAGAGTAAATATAATATGATTTTAATAACCCTTTTAATAACTTACCCGTTGCCTTTTTAAGGGCATTTTCCGGTCGTTGATAGTACCGAGACATTTTCACGAATTTCGTTACACACTTCAATATTATTTAGTTAATTTTGACAGTAAAGAGGACAGAAATTTTAACAAAAGTATAATACCCAGTGAAGGTTTTTCACACTGCTGTAAATGCCAAGCAACCACAACATTGCGACATGCGACACAACGATATGTAGACGTCAAGATTTCTTCAATGGATGTCGAATTTCATCATATCATCATTCTATCTTTATTCGATGGATGTACACGTGTTAATAATACATTCTAGCATGAAGATGAGTCAGTTCAAAACGTTTCTGTTGTGCAGTACTCACTGCACACTGTGTCCCACGCATACGCAGCAAGATACATTTTGGAAAAAGTGAAAATTAAAAAATTCTAAAATTTAATAAACAAATTTCGTTCATTTCGCAAAAATGATTGGAAGTATATATTTGGTGATCAAATATTTAAAATGAATAAAATGTTATGATAGTAGTGAATTGACAATCGTCAGTTTTAGACTGCATTTTTAGTCTCCAAGGTAATAATAATAGAGTCGGTGCATGTATGTGTATATCAATTTATGATGTATGCAATAACAGAAATTGTGTACCGATTGATAATATGTAGTGATGTTTTTGTAAGTTTTAAACTTTTATTTTCACTTTCCAATTTACATATTTGATGTTGGTACATTTTCCAGTTTTTATTCTTCCTTTGGAACTCTGTGCACTATGCTTATATATTTTTCATATTTTTTTATTATTACAGGTATATTTATTACACGCGTATATATATCGCATGAATAATATTTTTGTCATCATTTTTTATATATCATTCCTTCTAGGTAATAAATTTTACAGTAATTATATTATCAGCTATGAATTATTTCTTAATTTTTTTAATATCATGTAGATCACTAAAAATTGTTGATTAATGTTACTCTCCCGGTCGGTATATTGTATTTTAGTGAATTATTTCATATGTCATTCATTCACATTCACACGTAAACATCAATCACGAACGAGACATATACACACGCAAGTATACATTCACTCAGACACCCCAACACGAAACTTAATTAATATTTAATACCCTCATTAATTTAATGGAGTTGATGTTGTGTGGCTATTGATCTTTTTACTACTTTTTCCCACCCCGGACTTATATGTTACTATATATGAACTATGTTTTTTCTTCTTCTTCTAATAAGTTAATTAGCTAGATAAATTCTCAACGCCCAACTTGAAATTTGTTTTATAATCACTACTACATAGCTGTTTTGGTTGTAGTTAGTAGATTCTACTATGATTAGTTTACAGTTTTTATAATACATTATATATACGGTTATCGCACAGAGAAGATATTGCACATTTCGCTTATAGCTAACTGCTATTTTGAATATTTGGACAAGCAGTTTTGCTAACTGTCAACAGTACATGTATAATAATAATATAATAGTAGGTAATAAGTTATTGTTATTATCGTCATTTTCATTAAGACCATATACGCACACACAGCACACAGCATTCATTCTAATTTTACCAGCACATTGTAATTTAAACAAATATCTAATTTACACATACAATTTTTTTTATTACTTTTTATTTCAGCGAGGTTTATTTTCCTACTTCTCTTTCAGTTTTTATTGATTAAATAAGAATGATTTTTTTAAGGTGTCTAAAAATTAGCAAGGCTTTTCTGTTTTAATGAACGATTTGTTAAGATAAACATGTTAGCTCACTCACTCACGCACGGACACAGACAAATTAGACATACAAATTATTAAATACACTTCTAAAAACTTATTATTGTACTGATACAGTACGATTACTATTAGCTTAACATGTTATGGCAGTTTCGGTGGCTTAGTTTTTAGTATTTTACAATTATTATTATTAAGTAAATTATTTTATTTATTTTCTTGTTACCATTACGCTTTTAATTAAGTACAGTATATATTTTTTGTAGTAATAAGCAACTAATTGATTTTTGGATGAAAGTTTTATGTACACTTTTTTTGTTTGACTAGATTGAACTCGATCTTTATACAGGAAGATACTCATTTTGTACTAAAAAATGATTCTTCCGTATAATCATGTAAGTATTGATAGTAATATCGTCGTTCTTCGTATTCGCCTAAAAATTACATTTTTTTCCCTTAAATATTAAGTAAAGAGATTATAAATAATCATTTCGATTTTTTTCTTCAATATATCGTGCATTTTTTCTTCTTCTTCTTCTTCATGACAATGTAGTAATGACCATAACAATTAACAGGATATAGGTTTTGCACATAAATTATTATTATTTTTAAAAAAAAACTCAAGTGTGTAGCATGCATGGATTACTGCTGGCTGACCTGCAGTACAGTATAATAATAATAATTGTAAATTACTACTAATTACTTATTTATATCATCCGTTATTATTATAATATTAAATATGGTAATAATAAATAATAGAAACCGGAAGTAGTGAGCAGCTACACATGTCCATATAGGCAAAAGATCTAAGGAGATTCACAAAATGATTTAATGATTTTTTTAAAGGAAAAGATATATACCTATTGATTATTATAATTATGATAAAATTACAGAAAATTAACAGAAAAAAGAACACAATGTGTGACATGTACATCACAATGACAAACGAACTATATCTTTCACACTTTTTTAACTAGTATTTCGAATAGTACATTTAGAATTAATCATAATAACAACAACGGTTTTTTTGTATTCTTATGATTTTTTTTAAATATATGGTAGCAATAATAATAATAATCGTATTGTGGAAGGACTGGAGGGAGATTCGTTATTCAATTACTACACTTTTACGGAAAAAATTAACCGCTTTCTAATTCAGCAGCAGAGAAGAAAGAAAGGAACGAGTTCTTGTTATTTTATTTTTTGAACTTGTTTAAAAATGTGATGATAAATAATGATTGATGAGCAAAATAAATTACAAATAATTATTATTATTGTTATTATTACTGCTGATGCACACTTTTCATCCTCTTTTCATGAATTATTACTATTACATTTCTACACGATGATGATGGTGATGATGTTGTTTTTATTAAAGATGTTTTGGTGTGTGTATTTTTGTCTTTGTGAAATATTATTATATTATGCAAGTTTCTATATATTTTTGTGTAGGTATACAACTTTTTTTTTGTATCAAAGCTGAAAATTTTATAATTTTTTTTATATAGAGAGAATGCATTTTTTTCACGATATTTTTTGTATACATTAATTTTTATAATAGCTTTGCTACAAACGGCTTTTCCTGTTTTTTTGACGAGTATACAATAATAATAGCTTATACATGTTAAAATGTACATTATTATTATTATTATTGCACATAAAATCTTCTTTTTTTGTGAGTAGAGACTGTGAAATATGGTGTGTGTGTGTGTGTGGATTTTATTAGTTTAATATTTTATTAAATAATTATTATTGTTATTTTTTTATACTCTAAATTATAATAATAGTGTATGTTTTTTATAATTTTTTTGTGTTTAGTATGATTTTAGTGATTGAATAGTGAATACTGATTTACTAGTACCATCTTTTTTCCCACGAGATGTTTTTTTGTTGGTAGTTCTTATTATAATTACATTACATTCACTGTATATCTTCTTCTTTTTTAAATTTTAATATAAACAAAATGAATACACCGTTAAAAGGGACGAAGAATTTCGTGTTGTATATATTGGTACAATGGTTAAAGTGTAAAGGTAAAATAAAAATTGCTTTTTAAAAATAAATTCACAATAACAAAAAATAGAATGCAATGTATGTATGTAGCATAGGTATGTAATGGCATAAGGTTTTTTTTTATATAGAGACTCCTAATCAAACCTTGACTTGATCTCAGTAGAAGCTCTTCCTGTCCTTGAGCATGAGATAAGAGCCGGCAATCATGGTGGCGATTTGGAGTCCTGTCTGGCTTGTAAAGCTGAGACTGGAGCGCGCCTGTCTTGGGGCAGGATTACAACCCTCCGTGTAGCAAGAACAGTAGGTCACTTGAACTTCGAAAGTACCTGCTTTGTTGTAACATCGATTTGCGGTGGGATCCACGTCATCTTCATCCTCTCCCGCTCGGGGATTTTCAGGAAGATAGCCGCAGGTTCGGACCACGCGGTAATCAACTTTTGGACCCAAGGTCGCTACACAAAAAATATTTTTATGGTGAAATTATAATTTTTAAAAGCCCAAATTTGAAGGTATAATAATGGTGAATGGTAGAAAAAAAATAGGTTCTCAAATTTTTTCTTACCTCTTTGCACATTTTTACGACAGACTGAAGTATTCATGTTTGGCATGAACTGTTCACAGTCCACCTTCTCAATTGTGGAGGGATCAAATGGGTCACCACAACGTGGGTCCCTGGCTGAATTGCAAACGTAGCACATGATCGGTTTCTTACCATCCGTAACTTGATTGTTTTGTTGTGCATTGGCTTTAAAAATCAAGCATCAAACCAAATATAACATTTGGAATATTATTTTTTTCCGTTAATAAATCAAAAATCTTTCAAGCACAACAACAGCCTTAAAATACTTTCTTACCTTGGGAAACTACTAGCACAATGATAAGACTAACAAAAAACAAAAATGATGGAACACTCATCGCCCTAGTGCTTCGGACGAATCGATTGAGAACACATATCAGTGATTGGAAGAGATTCATTTTTTTAGCTTATATTTTTTATAAAGCAACTTATTAGATTAAATTTTTTTATTGCTTTTGTAAGCAATATTATTATTATGTTGATGGTTGTGTGTGAAATTACAGCACTTTACTTCCAAGTAGTATTAAATTTTTTTTCCTCTTCTTTTCCAAACTCAACTTTTCCTTAATTTTTCATTAAACCAAGATTTTGATCTCCCAATAAAAACTCGTCGTCTTCGTTCCGCTTCTGCGGTTTAGTATATAACTATTACAATAGCCCTGTTTCTTTTTTTTTACTCTGGCTTCTTCCTTTCTCTTTAGTTGCGTGTGTTTGTATGTTATATATAATTTCTAAGGCTTCCTTACAACCAGCAGAGAGGAGCAGGGGAAAAACCTAGTCAGTATCCAACGACTCAATGGCTACGAGATGATGACGATTATTATAATGTTGTTGGTAATACCTGAAAGTGTACAATAATTTTATAGCAAAAGTGACCCTACACATACGGTGTAGAAAGCTACACGATCCCTCTGGGAATTATTACAGGATAATTTTCCAACAAATTACCTGCTTATTTTCTTCCAAAAAAATGAACATACACACACACTCACACGCAGACAGACACATACAAACTCACTCTCAACTCTTCACAATGTGTTTGAGTATATGTATCTATATGTATGTATGGATGTTTGTGTGTATAGGTATGTATCTTTGATACCAAAAATAAATATGGGACACCTTCCTTTTCTCTTTATCTTTCTTTCTTTTCTCGAGGTTCTCTTCTCACCTTTCACCTTATTTCAAAGAAAAAGCACGAGACGCGAGAAAAGAAGATTTGGATATTATAGTATTAACACACGCAAATATATACTACGCGGATTCTAGTGATGCTTCTCTGTTCTTTTCTTCCACAAAATGCGTGTACCTATAATATAAAGGTTGTGTAATACCCTCTGTATGCTAGAGTGGGTAAAGTAGAGAAGGAAGAAGAAGAAGAGATGATGATGATGATTGAAGAAAACTCAAACACACATTATATACTATACAAGGTGAAAGAAGGCAGATACATAAGTTTTACAATAGGAAGCCAGAGTATGTATATGGGTATGTGGTATAATATTATGGTACGATGAAGAGAGTAATTTTAAAGCAGTATTATTGCTCCTTCCAGGTACAAATAGTAATAACACGGTTATACCCTGCAACGCTTTTATTGTGTGTCTTTCTCCCGAAACAGCACGTATACATTCATTAAAAAGCCCTATATTTCTGTTGGTGATATGATGTAGCAGGTTGGTGGGTGCTTGCATACAGCTTAATGTGCACTTGTAGTGGTTGTGGTGGTGGTGGTGAAGTCGTGTGATACTATCCTTTAAAGGAAAAAGAGAGAGACGGGATGCCTAATATTCTGGATACGGAGAAAGACGACCAATTTCTTCGGATCTACAACTCAACAGCTCTATAATGCATTGCATGCCCAGCCTATTTTATGCCTTTCCCTTCAATCGATCTCGCTCTCTCTCTCTTACTGTTTGTCTATGATTGCTCTACTCTTGTTATTCTTCTATACATTCTATATTTAAACCTTGATTTTTCAGATATAGAATTTTTCCCCTTTCGGCATATACGGAAGTGAAGAAGGAGAAGTTTTTTAGGGCTTCAACTCTCTCCCTCTTTCTCTCTCTCTCTCTCTCTGTCTTTCGTCTCTCTTCTCAGAGCTGCATAAGCATATATGTAGCTACTTTTAGGTAAACATTAGGCAGTAAACGTGTTCCTTTCTTACT
>JAHZNC010006335.1:0-12793 GCA_027744095.1 Zhuqinia jingwanae
GATAAACATTATAAAATAACAGAAAATAAAGGATAAGCCTTTTTAGACGACTATTGACTATGCGTCCATCCTTAATTGAAAATGACAATGATTTAGTTAATGGTCATCTCTCAACACATGAACACATCACAATCTCCGTCAAACTGAAAGTGATGTAATGTAGGAAAAATCCTGCTGTTAAATATGATTTGAGACCCAAAGTCTAGACAGCTTAAATAATTCATTCTCAATTTAACTTGTATATTTTTAAATTCATAATCCTACCAATGCCCTTTTTTACTGTAAAACGTAAGCTGGTTGATTCAAGTACTGGAAACATGCCTTTTTGAAACCCTGTTTTAAGGTACTTACAATTATAAGTTCCCTTCACTTTAGTATGCAGGGTTTCGGTAAATAACCTTTTTTGTCTTATGTTCGTTCGTACCTTTGTCCTTTGTGCATAGATTCCCAAAAAAAGAACCAGCTCAGTAAGATATACTTTACATGAACCGATAAATTATGAAAATATATGCGTGTATATAAAAATTATCAAACATAAAAAATCGGTTTATGGCAGTATTTCATTATAGTTGATGTATGTAGGTGCATTATATGTACATATACGATGTTCTACATGAAGAATATATGTCAACGATGAAAGTTTTATTGCCTACTTCGCGATTGTAATATTGATTTTGATTATCATCATATCATACACTCATTCATACTGTTTGATACTATTTTCCAAATGGTCTAGTTAAGGTCTCGGTTTCTGAAATCGTTCAAAAAGAATTTTATCATCCCGTAATTTGAACACACTTTATATTTTAAATAGTAATCATAAATTTCATGGAAGAGGAATTCTGAATATTTTTATTTTGATAATGCTTCCTACTTTCCAAATCTTGCATGCCTTTACTTTTATCATGACAAGTTTTGTACTAATAATATTTGGCTAATGCACGTCAAAATGTATAAGTGAATTATGTCAAAGGCGACTAGTATTGTGAATTATGAATACAATTTGTGCAGCTCTTAAATTGCCAGAGAAAGAAATAAAATCAAGATAATCTCATAATAACGCTCGTGTTTGTGGAAATTTGTAAACGAAAATTAAAAAGTTAATCATGTTCATATTGGGACATGTCAACAAATGGCAACAATTTAAAATTGACTCATGTCAAATGAAAATTGCAAATCATTTTAATTCAAACCTATAAACGACAGCTTCGTTCAGAATTCAATTGATACTATATATTATTTCGTGCAAAATGACAAATAACACAACAATAATACTGGCAAAGAATGTAAATGAAATTAAGAAAGAATGATTACTTTCTCTAATAATCTTCCTTTTCACGAGTTCAAAGCCAATCTGTAGCCCAAATGATAATAATTAATCCTGTTTTCTCATTTAATGAAAGCATCTTGTGTTACTTAATAGACTTGATGTAGTAATGATTACTGTCATTTTCTCTCTCTTGATGATATGTTTTTATGTTATGAAAAAAGAAGGCGAAAGTTCAACTCGAAAACAAAAACACAAAATGAAAGGAAACCGAGAGAGAAAGCAATTAAATTTATTTCGAGATTCTCATGCTCATCATGTACACAAAAGGAAATTGTTTCCGCTATTTTTTTATCTGTCATTATAACGGCTTATTTAAAAAAAATGCATCAGCAGGAAGATAAAATGACTACAATATCTAATTACAAAATAAAACGTTTTATAAGAAAAATAACAACTTTGTAGAGAAATAATGATAAGTTTTAGTAGTATTATTCCCAGTGGCTTGTCTGCTGCAATGAACTCACTGCACTCTTAAGACAAATAATAATAATAATAATAATAAAAGTAATTGTTTTCTTTTCTCACAAATTATTTTTCATACCATAATATAACGCAACAGGAAATTCTCGTTTTTTTCTCATTTTCCCTGCTTCCTGCTAGGTACACACTTGTGGAATTCACAAAGTTTCCATTTTAGTAACATGCTTTCTACCAAGTAAAAATATTGTATTCTTTTACTGAAGCAACTATTTATATAGATCCCCTGAGACATTTCTTCAGGAAAAATAATAAGACATGCTCCAATGTTTCTGGTATGTATCACCAGAACTCGCTTTTATGTTGCTGCCTTAATTACATTTCTCTCTCTCTTGATCTTGTGCAACTAATCTGCTTGATATGGTCATCCTCATGCTGATATTTATTAGCTAACGCACCGTGTCGTTGGAATAGCATTGTGTTTTTTTTAGTAAAATAAGATCATTTAGTAGGAAAGCCGTCCTTGCAGAATAGAAATATTATACTTCCATATTAACCGGTAAAGTTGTTGAGCCATAAGTTGTTGAGCCATGTATACCTAAATAATAAAAATAAAATATTAGCAAGCTTTTATGTTGAGCCTGTTACAGGGGCTATCTTTATCATTATTATGCATGCATGGGCGCATTGTGCAAGCAAATAAACTTTCACGCTTGGTAATATCTCATTTTATAGTATACATTTGACTTTATGCAATAATAATTTGCGAAAATATTACAAATTATCTTAAAATTTAGTAGTAGGAGATCGGAAAAGGTAGAGATTCACTAGTCTCAATGCACCCCATGGTTGTATTATACAGCTTGTATAGGTAACCATCATACATTTCCATTTCCAACAACACAATCTGTTTTCTCATTTTCTAAATTACATGAAACATATTATAACAACTTTCGTCGCCTTCTTAATTTTTGGCATCGGTGTGATATGATGACGACGAAATGATGAGTCAATATTATCTTTAAACATAAGTTTATAAACCATGATCATCACTCCGTCAGCGATATTGGGAAGTGAACTGTCATGTTTTCTTCTAAACCCAACTGTTAGTATTTTTCGTAGAAAAACTTTTCCGGCATGGTGCAAATAGAGCTGATCGGACAAGTAATTATTCTGTATTCTGAACTTGTATTGGTATCAATTATTTGGTGATAAGATAAAAAATATATATGCAATTTGTTATTGTTACAATTACAATTATAGCATAAATAAAAGAAAGCGACATTCATAAATCAATACCGGACATGACATTGACATTATGAAAATATTAGTAATTTTCCTTTTTCCCTTTGCCGCAGTTGAACAAAAAGCAGGCTAACAAAATCAGCGTGAGTTTAGTTTAATTGTTCCATTGTACACGAATGGTTCTCTCAGATTTTAAGTAAAATATCCCAAAAAACATCTAAAATGAAGAAAAATAAATCTGTTGACCCAAGCGGTAAAATCACAATCACACATACTGAGGAGCGTCACCCCTACTCCTCAGAAGTCCTCATGCGACACGGTTTCATCATAATTTTCCTCAACATGGCTCTCGGCCTTCTTCCCGTGACAATTTGGGGCAATCGCATGAAATACTTTAAGTGCTCAATTTCCCAAATATATACCACCCTTTTTTGTATTTGCTTCATTATCCTGAGCGTTATTTTTGTCCCTGTTGTCTTCATCCCTAAACGGGACGCAGAGGACTCGCGGTCAATGACTAATCTTGTCATTTTGGTGGCAATGGGAATGGTTCACGTACTTGGATATATTGCCTTGCTAATCCGAGGTCACTTTGTCGCCAGAACAATTCCCCATATTTGGGGTCAACTTTCGAAACTGGTCCAGATAGCCATTTTGGATGTGTATGGTCAAAAGTGTCACCTTTTCCGGGAGGTTTCTTCCTTTACCAAATGGGCTGTATGGGAGTATTTGGGAATCATATTTACTACGACGGGAAGTAGCATGGTTTTTTCATCAGAGTATGCGGATGGGCTGGAGGATACCAAGACTTATTACAAATTAAATCTTTACATTTGGCCCACAACTGGTCCACTACAAGCACAAGATGATTCGGGGTATACGACCTTCCAGCAATGGACCTTTCTCGTGGGATACTGTATTTGGCAGTTGTGCAGTTCTGGTCACGTGCTTGTCACAATGTTCCTGTGCTACATTGTTATGATAATCACAGTTTGCCTGAAATCTGTCAACGCGCAAATTTGGGAGTTTGTCGAGAAATTTTCTTTAACAACAAGTCAACGAACTTGCATCACCCGTCCAAAAGTCCGATTTGACTCTGACCCCAAGAATATAAGAAGCGTATTTGACCGTGGCCTTATCACAGAAAGATTTGATGTTATCACCAAAGTCATTCTAATAACGGAAGAAATCATTAAAACGATTAGCCTTGTTTGGGGCATTTCATTAATAATCGAGACGATTATCTTAATTGCGGCCGGGACTGTGAATGCATTTGACTTTTTATCAATGTTTAAAGAAAATAAAGAAGAAGAAGAAGGAAATCCAAGCAATAATATGGTCAAGTTTAGATGGCCAAGCATGGATGAATTTATCGGATTGTTTGTGACGATTTCTACCCATTTTTACTTTCTGTTTAAATTGACTTCGATGGTGAATAAAATGATTGATGAGGTGATTAGTTTAATTATTATTAACTAGATAATCCAAACAGTTTATACCAGATTTTCAATACTTGTGTGTTAATTAGGTATACTTTTAAAAAAAAGTCTAAAAATACATTTTATCTCAAATAATTATAGGCAAACAAGTCGTTGCATTTGCTCAAGCAAACATCAAATCTTTCCTTGCCTCAGAGTATTCGTGAAAAGGTAATATAATTTTGTAATATGTACTTGTAGTTTTACCATTTCTCAGTCAATTTTACATTGATATAGATTTCCACATTGAAACAAGACCTGTCATCCACAAACATTTCTTTAACCGCATCCAACTTTTTTCAAGTTAATAAATTCCTGATCACGTCCGTAAGTGTTATTATAAGCGCAAAAAAATAACTTTTTAATATAAAACATTCACTATTTTTTTTCTGGAAAATGACGTGTTATTTTCTTTCAGATAACTTCCCAAATCGCAACATACGTTATTGTTTTACTTCAGTTTGAGCAACAAGAAAAACAGAAAAAGGCATAGTAGGCAGCAAGCCAACCTGATGATGAAAATAAGTTTTAACAAAACCATATCGGTTTTATATATATGTCTGCAGCAGAAGATTTATTCACTTTTCACTTAAATTTCAAACTATTTTATATTTATAGTACGTGTGTTTTTTTGTTTTTTAATAATAATATATGACATGACGTGGTGTGAACAGTAAATTGTAAGTTTAATTACCTAAATATTTATAATTATCAAATTTTACACACATAACACACTGATCATTAAATTTTTTACATATGCAACTACTATTATGAATCAATCACTCGTTCGTTAATTTAAATCTTCTGAATTTTGCACCACACAGTGCATCGTAATTTAGTAATAATATTAATCATAATTATTGTAATCTAGCACAACTCAAGAATTTCGATTAAACTGACTTTTTTTAGCAATCATTATGTACTGTATACTTGCTTGCATACAAACACAATATAGAATTATTTGACGTATGTATATGTATATTGACAATAAAATCGATCTTTGGATATCACAACACAATGATTACCATAAAAATAAAATACATAAATAGGTAATTAATTATCATTGGCATTTCAATCTATTCAGCATTCAATCAAAAAAGAAATCGAAGAAAGTTGGTTGGTATTTTTGGTTTTGGAAGTTAAGAACCATTGGGGATAAATATAAAACGTGATCAGATCAATGATCAAGATCATCGGATATAATTCATCAACACACAAACTCAAATACTATAGCCCAGGTATACAGCAATTAAATTAAATAGCACTAATTGTTGTGATAATTACACACATTTCATACTAGTAATAATAAATAATACTTTCACTGAAAACATGATGATGACAAACATTTTTTTACATCTATTTACAAGATACATTCACTCAACTCAGTCGTTATTACTTCCAAAACACCCTATAAAACAATACTACAATTAAGCATAAATGTTGGAAACATTACAGCTAAAAGCTATCCAAATCCAAGTACTGTTGAAAAAAGACATTTAGTTACATAAGTACAACCATGAACCCCAGAAAGTGCCAATTCGCTAGCTCACTACTATCTGACCTTTGGTTAACCTAAGTTTTTGTGTAATTGCACGTGAAATAGGAAGCACAAGACTGGCTTAATAACATTAATAATAATTAATTAACTTAGATATCTCATCTCATTATTGTAATTATTATTTATTATTAATAACATGGTATGAATTAAGATTATTACAATGTATAATTTCTTGACTAACATTTTGACCTCACCTAAATGATAGAGTTAAGAAGAGAATAGATGCGAAATTACAAGAGAAACTTTTCTTTTTTACAAGTACAAACTGTCTTTCATATTTTTTTACATTCATCGATCATGTATCCATATTCGACATCGACACTCGACTTCCCCATAAAATTGACAACTTCACAAACGGACAAACAAAAAAATAATAATACGAACGCATGTCCACAAACGTGTGCCACTGACAAGATGATTTAGTAAATTAATAATGTGTAATTAAATAAATAAAAAGAAAAAAATATACATACACAAAAAATGGAATGAAAAATTACATAATTTTTGGTGAGTTTTTTTAAAATGATGTACTTACGTAGGTGTACAAGCAACTAAAAATCATAAATTGTCCACATGATCAAATCAAGATAGAGATTGATATTTTTGATTTTGATTTGTCTTCAACTGAAAAGTTTAAAAATAATTGTTTGGACAAACACAACAAAAAGCGATCAAATGCAAGCTTTATTATTGGTACAATAAGTGCGGATAGAAAACAACGTCCAAATGTGCGGTGGCCCATCTCAGTAGCATGTGTGGGTAAGAGTAGAAAGCAGTGTGGTGTCCAAGTGTGATATAATTAAATGAAACTACAATATTTTAATCAGACAACTAAATGTTTTAGAAAAGCTCACAACTCATCGCGGAGAAGGGTGTATCGATTGCTTGAAGGCGCCAGCTTCTTGAATGTGGATTCCGGAGGACTAGTAACTTTAGCTTTTAAATTATTTTGCGAAATCGAGTCTGTGGGATCAGGTCCGTAGTGAAACTCCCGATGAAGCTTTCCAGAATGGAGGTCTGCAATGAACTGCTTAATTTTTCCAGGTTCGCCCATTTGACTAGCATCAGGAAAGAGATACATATGACGGAAACTGTCAATGGCAATGATGGGTAGATCCTTTTCATTTTTTCCAAGGTGGTGAAGGGGATGAGCAAATTTTTTCCCGTCGGCGATAAGAAAGTTGACATTCTCTGTAAGAGAAATTAAAATCAAATAGGCAAAACGTCCAATTCATTCTAAAATGGAATCACATATTGAGTCAGTGTCGGGAGGGTGCATTGTTCGTGACGCCTCGCTAAAATCATTAACAGGAAACAATGATTATTATGATTAATTACACAAAGCCAAAAACATGCGGATTGATTTTGTATTGATTATTACCCAAATCCAGCGTAAAACGCACATTCATCCTTCAGGTTCATAGCTACACGCCGGAAAGTGTCATATGCCTTACTTTGGTTATTACTCATGTACCCTATAAACACCCTTTTAGTTTCCTGTTAGTTAGTAGCAAGAAAAATATATAATTTAAGGAAAAGTCATGTAAGAAAAATGTAATTGAAATTGTTTTGTTTTTGAAATTACGTCAATTTTGATGACTTCACGGAGATGTTGAAATTCATGGATAGGATTTTCTAATTGTTTCTTGATAAACTCAAAGAAGGCATCAGCTGATCTCTGTCCGCGGTACTCCTTCCGCAACGGAAGTCCATTTCGAATTAGTTTTAAGGTTGGATACTTGGTGATTTTGTAACGGGATGATATTGGGCCTATGTTATAAAAGAGCAAAACACTTAATTTTACGCTGGCACTTCAACTAAATATCTTCCCTAAACACTCGATTCGTGGCTTACTTTGTCGGTCACAGTCCACTCTACCAAGTACGATTCTGGATTTGTCAGGGAACTCCTTAGTGACTTTATCAGCAGCCTCATCAAAGATGGGTGCTAATAAGTTACTGAACCGACACCTAATAAATATAATAGGAACATTATTCCAAGTAACTTATTCAAGACGAAAAAACACTCATTTAACATTTATACTACTGTCTACTTACCAGTCAGCATAAAAATTAACAAATACTAACTCCGTGTGTGCTGTAAACAAAAACACAATAATATTAATAGAAATATTTGCATAATTAAGTAATCAAAAAACTATATAACGCCACTTATTTCATTAAATTATTCGACGTCCTTACATATAAGATCGTCAAAATTAGCAGATTCTAGCTCGACAGCCCCGCTGTCGGTCGGATTGTAAAAGGAGATCAGCAGCTGGAAAACCGTAAAAAATGTTTAATGAATAGAAAAACTCCATACTATTTTACCCAAACTTTAAAAAAAAAAATACACTTGACGAAACCTACAAGATAAGCAACTCCAAATGTTAACTTCGCCAAGGTTGAAGACCCTTTCTTGAACTTGAATGAATACAAACTTGTTTTTGTAAACTGGGGATTCAGTTCCGGTGGCATAGTTGACTCTTTATCTTGGTGTAATTGCTGAACTAACTCCACAAACTCCACTAATATTGTAGGAGGATAAAAAGGGTTGTTTGATAAGTGAGCATTAAATTAGCGGCTGCCAGAATATAGCACTATAAAACAAAAAACCAAGCAAACATAGTTGACACCATATTAGTACTATCAATATTGAACAATTTTATTTAATAAGTCAGATAGCACAGCCGTGTATTATGTAGTTGGCTAATTTCCCAATTTATTATTATAATGATTGAAGAGGATTTCTAGTGATCACCTGATGATGACCTTCTAACACCTGAAATATTTAAAAAAAAAATTATTTACCCTTCTTGTATTTCTGTTCAGTAATCGATGCAATGCAGACTTCTACGAAATCCAGCTGAGAGGTGTAACTTGACTCTGCTGCATTTACCTGGTAATTCTGCTGACAATTCTACCACCGACAACACTACACTACGCCGACGTTACGTACCCACCACCGCAAAAAAAATACACACACCTCTCCTATATCCAAACAAATAGAATAAGACAAAAATCAAATGTCAAAGAAAAAGGCTAAACGTGACATTCCTCGCAAAAAGTGACTGACAGACTGAGAAATCATGCCTGCTTTTAACAAAACAGTGGCAAGTTAATGAGTTGTAATCTTTATGCACCAATTAGGTATACAAATGCAATGCTTTTACTATTGTTTATCCAGTCAAAAAATTAAAAAGGTATCAATTGCCGACACGTTGACTAGCCCAGATAGAGATATACTTCGGCTCACCTGATGGCGCTAAATCTGGACTTTTTAAATCGAAACTACAATGGGGCAACTTGCTTATTTCTTGAAAGGTTGCGTTTTTCATTCAACATGAATGAGCAAAGAAAGATGTGAAATGATATCAGAAGGATGAGATAACAAAGATGATTTTTCTAACATGATTATAATTGGTTTAAATTTTAGTTATGAAAATTGCATAACAATTAATTACTAATAAGTGATAATTTTGTGGTGATTTAATCATATTTGTGATGAAATCATAATGATTTAATTCAATCGTAAAAATACCTACGGGTTTAAAAGAATGCCAAGGTCAGACACCATATTTTCTACTCCAATGCAGAGTATTAAACCCTGGTGTCATGATAAATGACAACTCTTAATTTAATCTATAGTTAACCCAGAGATGGTTAACTCCTGAGAAGGTTGCCATGCCAGAAACAAGCATCAAAGTTTCAACTTTTCAACGCAAATTCCAACAAAACAAAATGGAATTCTGTTAAAAGATCCTCCAACAAGCTCAACTACACTCAACTCATCTACAGTAATGTTTGTAATAACTAATAACCTACTATGGAAATGAAAAGAAAGACAAGCAGCCATAGCCAACAAAACTATTGTCAAACAAACAAATTGTGTGATCGATAATTTATGTAAAAACATCAAATGTTTGCATTGCATGATGATCTCATTGGAATGCCACCTTGAGTCTTGAAGATTTTTTATTATATTCTTCTTTTGGTCTAACCTTGATTTCTATTTTACCAAATTTCTGAAAATACATTTGCATCTCCGCATTTGCAATATTATAATTTAAACCACGCTTATATAACCAATGGCCAACTATAATGACCAAGCTAGAGCCATTTGGGAGGCTCTTGACAGCATGGTGGCTCAGGACCCCGAAGCTTACAAAAAGTTCATAACTGAGCAGTTACAAGAGGGTCGTAAAATGGTTCAGCATCAGAAGGAGAATGTAGAAGGCAACGTTACTGAAAGTGGTTCATTCGAGAAAGCATTTGATAAAATGTCATTGGGTCGAGGTAAAACTATTTCAAAAGGCAGCCTAGTTGGTTCTGCTGAGTATGCAGGATGTGGACAAGGTGACGGCGATAAGAAGTTATCAAAAGAAGCTGGAGCAGGAGACGCCACTACAAACTTCACTGCCACATCGTGTAACTTGCTGGATGATGAAATTGGGAAAAAATCCATTTTAGCCCAAATTGTAAGGAAATAATAAATATAGAATCGAGTCAGCAAAATTCTAAAAGTTAAAATGATAAATTATTTAACATTTTTTATGTTGAATCAAAGGTGAAACCCGGAGATAGGACCGATGCAGCAGATGGCGATGATCAGGATATTGATGGGAATTCCAAAATCAAATTAGTAGCAAAAGCATCGGAGGGGAAGAAAAAATTGCTGATTGAAGAAATCTAATGTCAATGTCATCTTATTAGTTATTTGTACAACGCTTAATTGTACAGAACCCACATTTAGTAAACAAATTATAAATTAACTCTGTTAATTATAAACGATTAACTAATCGACATACTTTTCTAAAGCTAAATAAATATACGTACATATTGTTTTCTTTGAGACAAGGTTTCTGTGCAAAATATATTTATATTTTTTAGGTTTACGTGAAATAAATATTAAATTGACACAGGAGCAAAAAGTATAGTTTTAAAGCAAACAGTCAAAGTGCATATTATATTTTTTTAAAGATGATTCACGCAACCAAGCATCATTGTATTGTAGGCTACAATTTGTAGCACAAAACCTTTTTATTATTGTACTATGAGAAAAATATTTTTTCTCAACTTCCCCCAACCCCGTACGGCTTAGACATTTTCCAGTGTCAAACTATAGCAGTATATAATATTAGTTCATATTCAATAGTTAGCTCTGCATTATCTACTGGTAAAGCTTTCTTCAGAATCATACTTAACAAAATACGAGACGAATGTGCTTCATGTGTATTTTAGTTAAATACTAATTAGTTAAATATACATAATAATAATACCAACAAATACATACGTCCTTATTTGTCTCAGCCGGAAAAAATGGCATTGCATTTTGAATTGCGGAGAAACGACGTTTGTTGTTTTTCTTGTGAAACTTTAAAAAAGGTAACCCTTTTGGTCAAGTTATGTCTTCGTTGAGGCAAATGAGACGAAAAGGAGATTATCCAATTCCATTTATTGCTGTTTTTTTAAATTGTTTTAATAATAATTCAAACTGCTACCTACCTACTTTCTTACACTTAATATTAATAAGTTAGATTATCCAATGCATTTTTGGAAATACGTATGTATAAAACATCAATAAAGTTTTTTGTAGATCTTCATTCTTGAGTGAATCTTGAGTTTTCAAACTATTACATGTGAAGAGGGAAACAAGGAAATATTTTTTGGCAATAATTGCAAGATAGTTACGTACTGTTTAATGCTACAAGCAATAAAAAAATCATAGCTTGTTGATGATAAAACAAAATGAAGTGACAATTTGTCATGTTGTTACCACTTCATCTTATCACATCACAACTTTTACAAAATTGTTGGACAGGTGTACTACTAGATCTCATCATTCTCATATTTCTAGCGTAGCGTGATATATTGCCATGTCGAATGTGCTCATATAATACATACATAACTCTATACACCACCTGTGTGTTGTACTTCATACATCGTCGTAAGAAATACAATACATAGCTGTTGTAGACGGATGTTAAAAGTAAAAAACAACAATAATAATGACCACCGGGCCAACAACGAAAATTACTATTGTTTACTTTCAATTTCATTGTTGCGTCTGCTTGTATGCGTCTAAATCTCAACTCAACCCGTGAACAACACCATACACCATATAGCACGCGACTTACGTAACAGAAAAAAACCGTCATCATATTAACATAGCTTGCGAATCATTTTTAAACCCAGCATAATAATTGTCATACAAAAGGTTTTTTTTTTGCTACTTGCGTTGCGACTCTTGCGAGATTGATCATCTATTAAAATTTGATGATTACATGATTGCATAATCATCCATTAAAGTCTCCCCCCGACTAAGTTCTTCAAATTCAAATGCATGCGTAGGGACCTATATGCTCACCTACATGTAAATGCAAAAATACATACCTATAATATGTAGGTTACGTGAGCATAATCATGCAAAAGTAAGAAGGGAAAAATCGGGGCGACTGAAGATTACTACCGTTTTTTCTCTACTATTTATTAAACTATTTTGTTGTCCTACATATTTTTCTGGGATGTGTAATTGTAATTTTTGCATATATTCAACAGACAACAATTTGGTTGTAAAATTAAGATGTGTGTTTGCAGCTTGCTTAGCGTCTTTATGTAAATAGGTACGTCTTTTGGGACCTGGGCTCTGAGTCTTCCATTATTGGATTGATTTTTGAAGCATTCTTGTACTTTTGCAGATAAAAACACAAAGAAACCCGTATGCGCTCAGATTGTTCTCCTTAATATTTATTTTGAAAATATGTTG